>OW679194.1:37053736-37327078 GCA_940337035.1 Agriotes lineatus | reverse complement strand
CCCGACCTAAGCCAAAGCTGGTGTTCAGAGATTCTGGTTTTTACTGAACATGCTGTTTCCTCAATGTATACAGCATTGCAGAAGCAAGAGACTTTAAACACCGATGATGTTTATTTTATACTTAGTTGAAGACAAAACCTATGAGATCTTGCTCGGGAGTTTGAATGCTGTTCTTATGGTTTGCTTTTGAAGAAAGAGAATATTGCTGCGACAGGAATTTTTTGAAGTTTGAGTGGTCATAGATGAAGATGGCTGTTAATGGCAGCTTGTGCATCCCCAGCATGCTTTCACGAATTTGAAAAAAAATCGGTAATTTTACATGCACTCGGAGTATAATAGAGATAATAATATAGTTGCGGGGGGGAGGGGAAGACAATGGAATAGTAATAAATACCAGAAAATTAAGGCAAAAGACACTGCAGACTTCTGTATTTCACTTTGACGATGTTTAAAATACGCCACATTGTAACTATAAGATAGCTGTAGAGAAAAATTCCTCAACGATGCAACACTCATGGCACTGTTTGGGCATTACCAAAATACTGTAACATATCGTTATATGTAATAACTCTGGCGTTTCGTTTTTAATAATAAAGTAGTGGAACCTGCTGCAAACTATATTGCACCTTACAAAACTTCTGTGTAGGCAATGGTGCATATAATTACGCATGGCTAAATGTTGATTATTGCAAATAGATTCTTACTTCATTCAGAATTTGTCATTGCGAATTATTAATTGTCATCCTAATATTAGACGTCCAGGAATCTGTAGTAGCGCAATATCAGAAGGTGTAATATTAATATGTGCGGTAATAATATTCTTCTGTTGGGTTTCACATTTAAAACTTCCAAATCTAAGCACTTCTCATATAAATTGCGGTACAGTTAATCGTGTTCCATTTATAAAGCCATCAGACACATTGGAATTTCTTAGGAGAATAACAATTGCTTCTATTTTTACTGTTAAACAATGTGGAGGTGTTCCACTGATATTTAAGGAATCTAAAAAATCCGTAATAAATTACAAAATATCTCGTCATTATCTGATACAATTGTTATATTCACACTCAAATACTGTTTTTCATATTCAGAAAAGAGAGATAGCATTTTGTTGTTGATTTCATCGTAATTTTCGTTTTTATTCTAAAATTGAGAAATTGAGATAATAAGCGTGTTCTCATGAGTTGACAAACTATTCTATTATCAAATATTTCTTTAATAATATAATTTTTGGCAGTTAGTTTAGATGGTGTTTCAATTGCATTCTTTTCGACTGTAATGAACTAATGTACCAAGTCAAGATTCAGTCGCGAACACTGCTTATCTTTGACAGTAAAGATGGATTTTTTTTTATTCACTGGCACATGCACTTTGACGTTTGTCTGACAATTCAGCTGGCCGTGGATTTTACAGTGCTTTGGGTTTAATGCAGATACAGTGGTCTATTGCAAAAATAAGCAGAACACTTCGATACTTGATTTCACGGCTACGTCACTGCCCGCTGCATTACTTGCGCGCTAAAATATGCTAGTTTTTCTTTAACAATTATTCATTTATTTGCAATTTGTGCAAACCTACACGGTAGCACCTTCCATTTTACAAAATAAATATCGAAATCGGCTTAAGAAAAATCTCAAAATAAGTGTCGAAATAAAACGCATCGCGTTTTAAATATATGTATAGATAAAAGAAAATACGAGCAAAAATCCACAAATCACTAAACTTTTATAGATGTTTCAGGCTTTGTTGTAGTTCATGTCGATGCTGTAGATTTCGCTTCCAATCCACAGATGTCAGCAGCAACAATTAATGTATTTCGTTTATAGTAATAAAGACATTTATTATTATTATTATTATTATTATTATTATTATTTATAGAGAATCTGCATCACCTAACCAGCAGCGTAGATCTGCTGATTATATGCACATTGCACACTTCACGGAGCATTCATGAAGCAAATCCTATACCCTTTTACTACATATTCATCAGCCCCAGAGATGAACCGGAAAACCATTATTCCATGATAGCAACATTTAACTTTTAACGTATGACTTCATATGAATATATCACCTGTATACATAAATAAACTTCTCGATATTTATGTTTTTTTATTATTTATAATTGCTTGTATTTTTAGTGATTATCTAGGAATTATTTCATATCACCAGCAAATCCAAACATCTGTATCTTTATAGGGTACCGATTTTGAGTTTGATCATAACATTAAGTATAAGCAACAATTGTGTACCTATATTCTGTTCTTTATAAATTTCAAAATTGCCGCTCGTTGGTTTAATTGCGCTTCCAAACACCAGAGGCGCAGTAAACGTCGACAAAAGCTAACATATGCGTAAGGTATCTATAAAGATTTAGTGATTTGTGCATAAAACACGGAGTAGGTTCGTATTTTGCTTTGACGACGCCAAAACTATTAGGATATCCAATTGGTACAGTTCAGTTAAGCTCCTGAATTGAAGTTATTTAATTGATTAGAAAGCATTATTTTATGTTCAAACTTATTAATGATAGTTTAAATTTAAGAAGGAAATGTTTATGTTAATTATATTTTGTAAAAATTTAGAACATTCGTAATAGTAAAATCTTTAACTATGTAACCATGTAAATAATATAGTAATCATGGTGCTAAGGAATGCGAGAGAATATAAATAACAACCATTTGCAAAATGTAAATGGAATTGTTTCGTAAATAGAAATTATGTAGTATCTAATAAGTGTACTATCAGATAATTTTACATAAAAAGTACAATTCAAATGCAGAAGGTATTAAAAAAATATGAGAAATCAAATTATATTTCCGTACTTTGGGAGCTTTTTGATGATATGTTTAGAGGAAGAGACATTTGTTTGGTAACCTGTCGTTAAGAATAACAAGAACTATTCGGAAACCAATTGTCGAAGACGCAGGGAGTTAACATCTTGAAAGAACAAAATGGAGCTGTTTGCTAACGAATTAAGAACTCGAGGAAGTTGTTGAGTGGTACATTGGTGAGAACACTGAGGGATAATGTCTTGGAAGAAGGCAAATCAGAGTTATGGCAGTATATGGCTGAAGGACGTCGATGGAAGTGAGAGTGAAGAATAATTAGTAGAAAAAGGGCAATCTTAAAAGGTAAATCAATTAAGACGTGACACATTGATATGAAAGCAACAAGAGGTGTTGTTTATTAGTAGCTTCAGCGTACTTATGCGAACGTTTTGTCCGTCCGTCTGTCTGTCTGTCTGTCTGGATCGCCTGTAACTTTCGAACGGCTACAGATATCGAAATTTTGAAAGGGGGCAAAGTTGTTGCTAAGGTCCCGAGCACCTTCATGCGCTATTTGGTTTTGGCGAAAGGTCAACCTGTTTTCGCAGTGCTGAAGCTACTCTTTAGACCTGTACTTCAGCAGTTTATTGCATATTTGAGACGAATTGTGTGGTGAACTTTCATAATTTAAATAGAAAGAAAGATACAAACTTGATTTTAGATTTGCATGTGAAATAATATTCAATGTAAACTAAACTAGATGCATATCCCAAACTGAGAAAACTGAGGATCATATTCTAATGACTAATGAATGTGCTAGATTACTGAATATTCATTATTTACATTTATAGCATTATGAAAGGTTTAAAAAGTATTTGAACTAACTACATATGAATTAGGCACATTAAGTCAAAGCGACAGATAATGCGTGAGATTTTATGCGATAGTATTTTATATAAATTTTCATAACACATAGTTGTATATTTTAATATATTTACACTAAATAAATAAAACGATATTATTGCAATACGTAGTAATGATTTTTTCGTCAAAGAGTGCAGAAGTATAAAGAAACATCAATGTAAATATTATAAAAAAATGTGCAATATTGCTGCAACTTAACACAACTGTACATATTAATGATGAGTAATAAAATATTAATATTGATCCGGTTCTATTTTCATTTCAATTACGTAAAAGTATTAAAACCTCACTATTGATTTTATTCGTAATTATAGTCGCATTAGTATTGTATATACACATAAAGCAATCTATACTTTATTGGGACTATTTCTTTATTGCAATTCATCGGCGCTTTTAATTTGGCTACTACAAGAAAGTATATACGCAAACACCTCCTGTTATACGATAAACATCGACGGCCGGTCTTATAAAAACCACTAATTTGAGATTAACTTTAATTATTTGTTAAAGTAAACAAGGTTGCGTCAAAATATTAGTGTTTATGACATATTAGTGGATTTCAAATTAAGTTTTTTATAAGACTAAGTGTGGCAATTACTAGTAATATCTAGATTCATCAGGTAATTATTGGTTTCGCAAATCCAATACGATCTAGTTTAAGGATAATTAATAAATAGTGTTTTGTTCTTATATAAAGCTAAATTCCTAAAAATAATTGTACGAAAAAATACAAATTTTATCCAACAGACACAAATGTAATTACAAGTAATCGATTAATTGTCGCATTTCAGCCACTTGCACTTAGTAAAATGAAAATTATACGTTTCAACATGGGTAGATAGCATTAGTGTCTGAAACTTGCCTGAAATATAAAGTATGTTGTTACTTGGCAGCCATCAAAACTAATGCTTTAATGTTGCTCGATATTGTTATAGTATTCGTGCTTAAAATAACTGCATGTTACACACATTAATAGAGTTGAAAGCAATATAGCCATTCCCATTTCAGCAGTAAAAATGGCTCGAGACATCCACGGAAGTATTAAACCTATATATTGCTTATCCAGAATTATATTTTGTTGGCCTTTTAAGTATTTAAATGGCCAAATGGTTTCTCTTTTCCTAACAGAAAAATTAATGAGTGGAATGATCGGAATTTTACATGTTCTAATATTAAGTTGGAGTTTATACCAAAGAAATATAACGCCACGAGTGCAAGTAAATTTATCGCAGTCTTTGCTTGATGACATATCTACAATTTCAGCTACCTTACTGACTTTAGTAGCGATTGGTTGTGCAAACATCAAGAAAAACGTTTCCATTTCTATAAAGTTTTTTAAACAGATAATGGCAATAGACAGAGTACTAAATCTTTCGGAAAATTCTTACGAGAAAAACCGTAAATATTTTAGAAACAAAGCTTCAATTCAGCTGGTTTTGATTGCTGTAGTAACGGTCATAGACAATTACATGTGGATTAATAGTTCGGGGTTGTTTACATCCCTTCCGTACTTTCACACATACAACATGTACCTTATAAACAACATTATAACTTTACAGATTGACTCGAAAATAGTTTTACTAAAAGAGAGATTTTCTGCACTGAATGAAAGAATAACAGGTCTCATATCTGAAGCTGCAGAGGGAACAAATGAAAAAAATATTAAAATAACTTCAGTTAAACCTACCGAGGAAATTATACGCAATTTTAACAAAATATTCGATGTATTGTGTGATCTCATAGAATCAATAAACAAGTCACATGGGGTAGAAATTATTATTTTAGCATTTACCATACTAACTGTAGCTCTAAATACGTTAGTGATTGGATTTACCCTATTTCGCTCAGTGACTCACGTCGAAAGTGCTGTCTCTGTATCGATGCAATTTATATGGTCTGCTTATTACATAGTAAGATTTTTATAATTTATCTTTTACCTCTTATATAAGATTATTTAATTTTTGCATCGATAACAATAACTTTCCGCTTGCTAGATATTTTTAAACAAAAATACGTAATCATTAAAATTTTCAAAATTTTTAGATGTTGGGGATGATGTTGACAAGCAGTTCATCAGCAACAGTAAAGCTAGCCCGCAGAACTTCAATTTTAAGCCATAAGTTGCTGTTGGAATATTCCAGCTGTACTGAAGATTCGCAAAAGCTTCACTACAGTAGGGAAGAGCTAAAACTGTTAATCGAACAAGTGGCATACCGTAATCCAACTTTCTCAGCTGCTGGCTTCTTTACCGTAGATTATACCATGCTCTATGCTATTGTAGGAGCTGTAACGTCATACTTTATTGTGCTGCTACAATTGCCTTAGTTTATAAATGCACTAATTACGTTTACTGATAGAATATTAAATGAATAATATCTTAATGGCACTTATTCATATCTTAAAATAGTATAAACAGCCAATGTACGTATATGCAATTTTATTTATAGAATAGAAAATAAAGCAGCAAAATAAATGTACTTTTGAACATGCTTACTTAGGGTTCCCCTTCTCTTGCTCAGTTTTCAGTCCTCAAACCGGTTTGTCGCACTAGGGTTCCATTAAATACAATATACAAGATGTAGATGACGCGTAGGGGGAATACGGGTAACATGAAGCGCGTGAACTCAAATACGAGTGTTGTCCCAAATATAATGCACAGCGCCCTCTAGCTATCGTGCAGTATAACATAAACAACTGATCTTGTTCTCAATTTTTAGCCTGAAGTCTAACGAACACGTTGGTGCCCAGTGTTGGTAGTTTTAGTTAAGTGTAATGATGTCCGAGAGCGATAATGACAGTGAAAACAAATCCTTGGCTCACTCTTTCATTCAAAGCATAAATGCTCAGAAAAACGAACTCCTCGAAGCGGTTTCTTGAGTTTTCAAAGTCTGGGGGACTCAAATCTGGCCAAGAAACGTTTCGCCTTTATTTTCATAGCGAGAGAGTAATTCACGGCAGATGTAGCACGTAGCCTTCTGCTCAGGCGACAGGAAATGAGAAATTCAACTTGCTGCGATCTTTCGTTTTTGCGGAATTTCAGTTATAATGCGGTGAGCAGTTGATTTTGAAATACTCGTTTGTTCTTCTATCTCTCTTACCGTTATTCGTCGGTCTTCATCAATTAGGGTGGCAACAATAGCCGCGTTAGTGTTATCTTACGTGACGGTAGACGGTCAGCCAGAACGGGGATTGTTTTCAATGCGTATACAACCTTCACGGAATCGCTGATTCCATCTTGTTACTGCACTATGATCCACTGTATGCGTACCACACGCTTCATTTAACGCGGCATGAATTTAGAGTACTGTTTTACCACGAATTGATTTATTCCTAATGTACGCACATTGCTCTAATCTGAAAGTGTGAGCCAATGATTTGTTTCACTGTCGTTATCGTTCTCGGACATCATTACACTTCACTAAAACCACTAACACTGGGCACCAATGTGTTCGTTAGACTTCAGGCTACAAACTGAAAACAAGATCAGCTCTTTATGTTACACTGCATGATAGCTAGAGGTCGCTGTGCATTATATTTATAACAACCCTCATATGTTGTACTGTGCTTCTTCTTCTTATTCTTCTGCTACTTGGAATAGACCTTAAGGCCTGTTGTCAGCAACGGCTGTTCTCACTCTTCTGATATTCTACCAGCTTTCTTTTGATCGTTTCTGTGGTCTTCTGAATGGCCGTTGTCCTTCTGGTACTCTCTAATATGCCAACACGTCATTAGTACCGATTAGTTGTTGTCCATTCGATCTATGTGTCCTCCACGTCGCGTCGTCTCTATCTGGACCATCTTACTATGTCGTCTGTGTTGCAGTGTTGGCGCATAGTTTGATTTCGCAGTTTATCTCTGAGCGTCAATATTAATGTGTTCGTTCCAGCAAGCAGCCTGGTACAGCTGTAGCTATATATGGGCATATGCTTTTATTTTCTTGTACCGACCTCTATGGGTTAGTGGTTAACAAGTCTGCTTAGCATCCGGGAGGTCGTGGGTTCGATTTCCATGGCCGTCTGTTCTGTTTCAAGTTTTTTGGATTGTCTTCCTGAAGCAACAGATTACCTTCTCTGAGGTGAATATCGGGGCAGTACATCTCCACCTTACCTGACGTTTCTTCCATTATTTACCCCCTCCGTTCTCTAACCCATCCTGTAATTCGTGTTATTGGCGGAAGGGAGACACAAGGCCCCTATAGCAGTTCGACCCAAGTTGGAGGAATTATAATTACCTTGAACCTTTATCTTTTACCTTTGTTGAGTTACGACAACTCATTATCTTCCCACCCAAAATACTTAAGCGATGGAACATGTTCACTTATATGTATTGCCTAAGGAGCATCAGCTAGAAGTTTACATAGTAAATTAGAACCTAGGTATAGGAACTATTGGAAAATGTTGTAGTGTTCTGTATATATAATTCAGGCTTCTTGGCCCTTCTTCAGTACATCATGTTCATATAAAAGGTGCAAATAACATCTATAATAAAATATTTACATTAGTAATAAAATCCCTGGTTAATGAACTATAGATTTAGTTAATTTTCTCAAACTTTTCAATAGTAGAAAATTAAAATATTTATATATAGTTATTTTAAACAACAAATATAAAATAAGTTACCTGTAGCAATGAGTCTGGAACTGTTAATTAGTAACGCAAATAACGAGTGTTTTCACAAGAGGTAATGATATAATCTGTAATAAATGTAATAATGTAGAAAGAAATTAAACAATAACAATAATAAAACATTTACCCTTCTTGCAATTGTTGTTATAGATTAGAACAATTAATGTATTAAATGGACTGTTGTAAAAAGAATCTTCAATTGTTAAAACAGAGATTTGTTTATATTCTGTGATGTAGTCGTAACGTTCCATTACACAAATATCTGTAAAAATGTGTGGTAAAAGATTGTAACTAAGTTTGTTTTTATATATTATGATTTTGTGTTAAAAATACCTTTAAGAAGTTCCCATTTAGGTGCATAGTAATAAGTAACAATTGTGAGTTTTCCGAGGGGAATTAAAATGTTGATTGAGGCTTAAAATTGTTAATATCAATGAGGTGGCTCATCATGGAATGATATTTATGTAAGATCTTCTAGTAAAAACTTTTCCTTTCAATATTTGATTCATCTGTAAATATACGTTTGTTTTAATAATTTCTGTCTTAAGATAATTTGATAACGTAAAAACTTACGTGGTTATTTTATGTGGAAAGAATATATTTTGAGAAGATTTTAATTACTGTTTTATTTGATTGAAAAATTCCATTTTGAAGTTTGTAAAAGGCGGATAATATATGTGGAAAGCAGGAAGCTACAAGAAATTTCATATAATTAGTAATTATATTATTACAGAGGTCATTCTACTTACAATTTATTGAATAAAAATGAGAAATGGTTGTTATGGAATTAAATTTTGGGAAACAACGGCAGATAATGTGGCCATTTTTATTTGTTGAACTGCGATACTGGCAGGGAAGGTTTATGCGCAAGCGCTAATTAGTATGCATGAGATCAAAATGGCAGTGTTTATAAAAAAAATGTTATTTCTAAAAACAAAAAATATTTAAGAAATAACAAGAAGGAGGAAATCAGAAAAAGTGCAAAAATGCAAAAATGAGGTAGCTTAAATTGAAAGGAAAAGTTTAAATTTATTTTATTAATTTTTAAAGTAGATTATGGTAAATTATATTTAGTTTCTCAATATCAGTTCTGTAATTTATGGTTCTGGGTTTTTTTTTAATTTCTATCATTTCATAGATGAGGCGTTTTTGTAAGTTGTTTTCTCTATGTAATATTTTAGGAGATTTAAAGTCGAAATTATGGAAATTTTCCACAGCATGGTCCGATAGGGCCCTACAAGATTTATTTGGCGATAAAGCTTTAACTTTAATGGAGTTTTTATGTTGATTTGTTCTTTTATTCAGTTTTTGTTTAGTCTGTCCGATATATTGAGCGTCACAATTGCTACAATCTAATTGGTATATGACTTTTGACTCATTGCCAATGTCTATTTTATCTTTTAGGTTATTGAAAAACAGTTGTCCTATGGTGTTATTGTTTTTATAAGCAATTTGTATGTTGTAATTATTGAGTAGTTTTTGTAGAGAAAAAGATAATTTTGGGATGAATGGAAGTGTTATACAGTGTGTCCAAGATAAGGAGGGCCAGTATGGGGATCTCGGTAATGGTAAGAGATACAAATTTGGTTAAATGGGAAGAAAGTTGCGCAATTAAAGGACTAAAAAAATGACGTCTAGAAAGCCTTGATATGATTTTTCGTTTTTGAGATATCTCAAAAAACCGAATATTTGGATTTTCTTTTAAATTTTTTTCTGGCGTTAATATTAAAGTTAGAGCGAAACTGATTAAACTTCTTTATAGCAACTTTTAGTGGACTTAATGATTACGTCATCAATTTTTTTATGCGACGTTTCGTCTTCGAGAAACCATCATCAACTTTATTTTTTTAAATACGGTCCTGGTTTTTTGATGCCAAATTTGCAAAGCCCTTGTTACTCTAAATTCAACTATGTACCACATATTATGGTTTAATTACGTTTCGAGCTTTTTTCTGATCATCATCAGAAAATTTTTTAGATACGGACCTGCATTTTTGATAATTTTGTAAAAATAAGTTCATACAGTAAGATAGGCGTTTTTAGATGCCGTTAAAATATTAAAATGCACATCATAATGTCAGAATTCTGATACATTAATTTAATAAGCAACCAAAAACTATTAACAATAAACAAAAAAGAAATGAACAAAAGATAGACAGAAAGAATAACAAAACGAACATCGAAACTATTTAATAGGTATTAAATTTACAGAAGGTATTCAAAAAGGTTGCCATCATTCTCCATGCATAAATAACATCTAACTGTAGAATCTAAAACATTATTCAGCAATACTGGCGTTATACTTTGAAAGGCTTCGAGAACCAATCTTCTAAGTTCTTCTTCTATTTCAAAACGTTAAATACCTATTACATTGTTTCAAGGCTCGTTTTCTCATTCTTTCTGCCTATCTTTTGTTCATTTATTTGTTGTTTATTGTTAATAGTTATTGGTTGCTTATTAAATTAATGTATCAGAATTCTGACATTATGATGTGCATTTTAATATTTTAACGGCATCTAAAAACGCCTATCTTACTGTATGAACTTATTTTTACAAAATTATCAAAAATGCAGGTCCGTATCTAAAAAATTTTCTGATGATGATCAGAAAAAAGCTCGAAACGCAATTAAATCATAATATGTGGTACATTGTTGAATTCAGAGTAACAAGGGCTTTACAAATTTGGCATCAAAAAACCAGGACCGTATTTAAAAAAATGAAGTTGATGACGGTTTCTCGAAGACGAAACGTCGGATAAAAAAATTGATAACGTAATCATTAAGTCCACTAAAAGTTGCTATAAAGAAGTTTAAGCAGTTTCGCTCTAACTTTAATATTAACGCCAGAAAAAAATAAAAAATAAAATCCAAAAATTCGTTTTTTTTGAGATAATTCAAAAACGAAAAATCATATCAAGGATTTCTAGACGTCATTTTTTTAGTCCTTTAATTGCGCAACTTTCTTCCCATTTAACCAAATTTGTATCTCTTACCATTACCGAGATCCCCATACTGGCCCTCCTTATCTTGGACACACTGTATAGTTTTTAGAAAAGTTATTGTTGAAATTGTTAAATTCATTACCAAGACAATTTGGTTGAAGGTCTATAGATTGATTTGGTTTATTATATTTAATTTTGTTTAATCTAGTTTTTATTGTGCTATTGATTAAAGGTAAAGGATAATTGTTTTTCAACAACATAGTTTTAATATTAATTAAATTTTGTTTGTGAAAGCAATTGGATGATAGAAGTATTGCTCTGTCTACTAAATTATTTATTAAACTTTTTTTATATTTAATAGTGGTTATTGAATAGTAATTTAGATATCTATCGGTTTTTATTTGTTTTCTAAACCAGTTAGTAATTATTGTTCCATCTTGGGCTCTTGTTAAAGTGATATCTAAAAAAGTTATTGATTTTTGTGGATTTTCCATTTATAAGGTAAATTTCAATCTAGGGTGAATGTCATTGAAAGTATTGAAAATTAAATTGATTGATTCAGAGTCTGCAGCAATTAATATGTCATCAACATATCTTTGATAAAAAGCTATTTGTTTATTAAATTTACATAAAGTAACTTCCTCAATTTTTTGTAAAACAAGATCAGCAATTGTACTTGATAAAGGTTGACCCATGGCGACACCAAATTTTTGTTTGTATATTACTTTATTGTATAGAAAATAGTTTGAATCTAGAATGTTTTAGGGATGTTAGTTAAATTTTTAATTTTCTGCCAATAGAATTCTATAGTTTCAATAGCTAAGTTAATTGAGATGTTGGTATAAAGTGAAATTACATCAAAAGAGCAAAAGATATAATTATTAGGTAAGATAGTTTGATCTATTTTTGTTTTTCGACTCCAAGAATCTTTTACACTGTATTTATTAGATTGAGTGATTTGAATTAATATTTTTGATATGTATTTCGAAAGTTTATATAACGGGCTCATGTATGAAGCAACAATTGGTCGGAGTGGGTAGTTAATTTTGTGTAATTTTGGCAAACCGTAAATTTTTGGGGCTAAACCGTTATGTGTGATTAAATTTTTATATGTGCGTTCGTCAATTATCTTAGAATCAAGCCAGTTTCTTAACATGTTATTATTTGATTTTTGTATATTTTCTGTAGGATCTTTTTTTTTCAATTATGTAAGTTTCTTTATCGTTTAAAAGGTCTAACATTTTTTTATTATAATCATCTTTATATATTATTACTGTAGTTTGAGTTTTGTCAGCTTTTGTAATTAAAATGTCTTTATTATTATTTAAGAAAGTTTTTGTTGTTTTAATATTATGTAACAAGATGTTGTTAAACTTAGTTTCTGAGGAGGGTAACAAGTTAGTTTTGTTTTTATTTTTATTGGTATGATTTGTTAAGATATTACAGACAGAAGATCTAATTTTGTTTTTTTCGTTTTCATTTAAAGTGACAATTCGTTGTTCAATGTTTGTGATGATGTTTTCATTTGGGATTTTGTTTTTAGGGTTATAAATGTTAAAATTTGGACCAAGTTTTAATGTTTCTGAGACTTCTTGAGGTATGTGTTTGTTAGTTAGATTTTTTATCCATATTTCGTTATTGTTGTGTAATAAGTTAAATGGGTGAATGTAGTTATTGCTATTGTTATTGTGATTTGATCCAAAGTTTACGTTATTACTTTTAGAGTTTTCTGTCAAAATGAGGTGATTTATTTTTTTGTAATGTTTGAATTGTATTTTTGTTTTTAATTTATTAATTTGAGTAGTTAATTTATTTAAATAAGATATTATTTCATTGTGTGAAAAAGTTTCTTCGAGTGAAATTTTTTTTGAATTATTTTTGTTTTAGACGGTTTAATTTAGAATAACATTCTGAAATAAGGAGAGATATAGTTTTTTTAACAAAATCAAGACATAAGTTGTTATTAAGATTTTGAAAAGTTATATTTTTAAAGTGTTTTTGTAAGAATTTTGGAATCAAAACTTGGTTTTTACATTTGTTGAGAAAATTAACTTGTTCATTAACCTTTACAACTTGAAAACTTAATTTTTTGAAAGAGTTAAAGGTTTTATAATTAGGTTGGGGAGGATTAGTAATATGATGCTCCTTAGGCAATACATTTTAGTAATTAACAGCTACTTTTATTAAATTAATGTTCACTTATGGCTTGCATTTTATAGATGTAACAAAATATTTAGGTTTTCAGGTGAAATTTCAATATTATATGTTTCAGCTTTCGATTATAAGGCGTAAAAAAGTCTTTGTAAGACATCTTGACCCTCCAACATTATATGGTCTCATTGTCTGCATAGCAGAATTAATCTTAATTTCAACTGATTTTGGTTTACCAGTTATTTTGTCTATTATCAAGATAAATAAAACTGAATTTTGGCTATCGTCTTCACGTTTTCTTACCTTTAGTGGAATTTATTTTTGCAAACTCCGCTGTGGCTATTTACTTCCTGCGTTATAGTTAAGTGATACATGTTTTTCTTGTAATATATCAATAATTTCATTTATTCTTGCGCGGACGAAGGTTTTTATCCAATTATGTCATAAAGAGGTAAGAACAGTTTTGATTCTCAAGGGTGGAAATTCTACTTTACAAAGTAATTGGAAACCGATATCAATTACCTCTGTGGTTCGTCGAGTGTTCGAGAAGATATTGGATAAACGATTCAGAAATTATACAGCTCTAACAACCAGCGAGGTTTCGTTCCTTTACCAGGAACATACATTAATACTACTATTCTTAATGGCATTCTACAGTCATCCAAGAGGGACAAGAAGTCGTGTTGTATTTATTTCTTGGATATTGCAAAGGCCTATGATAATATAAGCCTAGATCATCTTGAGTGCACTTTTAAGTCATTGGCTATTCCAACCGCGTTCAGAAATCTTCTCATTTCTTTACAAAAAGGCAACAGCACAAGAATTGAAACACTAAAGGGAAAAACAAAAAGAATATCTTTCCAGCGGGGATGTTTGCAAGGTGCTCCACTGTCTCCACACATGTATAATGTTGGTATCAATCACATTCTCGAAGAGTTGTCAGATCCATGTGTAACTAACGAATACAGATATTCCTTTGACGAATCGTTTAGCGTTAGAATATTAGGCTTTGCTGATGATACAGTTTTCGTAGGAAAAGATAAAATTTTTGTGGAAATCTTGTTTTCAATGATTCAGGTGGTTTGACGAGATTGCGTTATCACTAAATTTTGAAAAAACATGCATCATCAATATAAAAGATGGTTTGTTAGTTGAAGAAGAATTTTTAGTTCACAACAAAAGTATAAAGTGAATTGGATCAAATGACACTATTAAATACCTGGGAGTTAATTTTAATGCATAAATTATTATAGATGAACTGAAAGTGATTAAAAACTTGAATGTGAAAAATGTGAATATTCTGGTAAATACGCCATATTTAAAAGAAGAACAAAAAATATCAGTTCTTAACTCTTGTATTTGGTCAGCATTAGTACCTATATTTCTTTCAAACAGCACCGTTGAAGGATCTCTCAAAAATATTTATGACTGATGTTGACAGGTTCATCCGTTTCGCGGTTAAAGAAATTTTGTCGTTACCATAAGATACTCCGAACAGTATGCTGTACTCAGCTAAAATAATGGTGGCCTTGCTCTCTTTAATGCTAGTTGGGAAGCGTATATAAAGCACTATACTATGTGTGATAGCTTAGAAAATGTAAAAGACCCATTAGTGCCAAGATGTAGGAATCTTAGAAAGCAAAAGGAGGAATGTGTTAAAATATTGAAATTGGACAATGAAAACAACAATGTGAAGAAAACAGCTCGGGTTATTACAAAACATTTACAACAAAGAGCATATGAAGAGTCGTGTGGACTACCAATGAAAGGCAAAGAGGTATTTACATTTGGTCAGTACAAGCCGGCAAATAAATGGTTTAGTAATATAGATGGCATTACATTCTCTGAATACAGTGATCTATTAAAGATGAATGGAGGAGTAACAGCTGTGCGAGCAACTACAAGGAGCAGTAGGACAGGGAACCAGTGTAGACCATGTTCTACGTATAGCTGAGCATTATATTATTGAAACCCTGCCTCACATCCTAGGTGTCTTTCAGTACAATGCTCACTTAAGAAACGCCAGACATCATACCATTCGATCGGCTTCAGCAGATTCCTTAAAACATAATAGAATGGAGGTTTATGAAGAGGTTACATGCTTACCGGATGTTGGATCCACTCTACGGGTTGATATTTTTGCATTTGATCGTAAAAAGCAATATGATATTATAATGGATCCAACAATCCGATTTGAGATAGACATAAATCAAGATAAAGAAGTTGATGTAAAAAAAGATTAATTTATGAAACTACCATTCCATATTTTAGGAAAAAATTCAAAATTGAAAATATTGCAGTGATTGGTTTACTCGTTGCTGCAAGAGGAACATGTCCACCCTTATTTTAAATTTTTTTAATATCTAATGGAATTAGTAAAAACGTTTTCAAACAAATATGGACAATATGTGTACCCAGTGCTTATATTAAAAAACCATTTATACGAGTTATCTATGAAAAATATTCCTAGTTTTTTAGTTCTTATCTATTTTCAACTTTTTGTGGGATTGTAAAGTTTTTATTTGGTATTCTTTGTTAAATGTAGCAAAGTATGTGTATAGTAAAACGATAAATACATCTTTCTCTTTACGGTTTAGAAAGTTCCAAGGATTCTGTACTATTTCCGAATTATAAATTGATACTGTTATGCTTGTCTTCCACTCTTTTGGTACTATGGAGTTGCCCAATATCTTCCTTAAAAGCTTAACTATTTCGTTCGTCAAAGATTCACCTATATATTTCATCCGCTATTGGGGGTATTATCTACTCCAAGTGCTTTTCTATTTTCCAGTTCCTTTGTTGCCTTTCTTATTTGCTCCAGTGTGATTGACAACTGATCTCCGTCGGCCATTTCACTCATGTACAGTCGTGTTCAAATAAATCTGGGACAGTGTTTTTTTCACATGCAGGTTGAGTTAAGAATTGAAGAATATCTCCATGAATTTCCTCTTATCAGAAAGAGTTACAGATTTCATTACCTGTTAAAGTTTAATGTAACTCCTTCTGATAGCACGAAATCCATGGAGATTGTGTCCATGTTCTAGAAAACCAACCAATCACCTGGTTTAGTAAGTAACAATTTTCCAATGAGCATTATCACAGAGATAAAGTATCAAAGAAGTTTATCGGCAACCAGTGATCAACTTGCTACAAACAAATTTTAGATCGAAGTTCTCCCAAAAGCCCCCTTCTTTGCGGAATTTCTATAAATATAGTAGATAAGTGAGTGAAATGCATCATTATTTGCGAGTGAGAATTTTGAATCGCGAGTGCCCCAGCACGAGCGATACAATTTCTCACTGATTTACACCCAGACAAAAGAGAAAAAGACCCTACTAAAACAACCAATACTCAAAACGTAAGCGTGCGTCTTGAAAATACCAATAAAATTGTGGGTATTAAGCAAGGTTTTGATTTCGTTTTTGAAGATTAAAAAAAAGTGGCTACTTGCAGCAAAAATAAAATATCGTATACGAAATTAAATCTAGAAAAATGTCTGGATTCAGAATTACCGAATAACGACTTTATAATTAAACAAATTTTCACGAATGGATTATCTAATTCTTTTAAACTAGAAGTTGACGAATAAGTATACCATAATATCATGAAACCTGAACATTGGCTCACAGGAATAGAAGTTTTGCCCTATATTTTTCTGAAAAGAAACCCTACATTCAAAAGATACGGAACATTATTTAAAAGAACAGCTAAAAGGAATTCACTTTAATACGATCATGAATGCCAACCATTTAAACGACAATGCAGCAGAAATCGCCACAGAGGAACCCAAAAAGTGGCACCCTTCAAGTAAAAAGCCAAGAAATGATTCTGACAGACTTCGCATTCTTAGTGTAAACAATAGAAGTATTAGATCAAAAATCGATAGATTTGAGGTGTTTGTGCATACACTAAAATGCCCAGAAGTGGTGAGCCTAACAGAAGCATGGTTATCTACCACCAGAAGAAGCGCATATGCTCAAAATCTACATTACGCGGAACAAACTCTTAAGATATCAAATGAACAACAACCGATGTTCGAAGCAGCGATGATAAGTTTACACGGTGATTAGTTCCGGGAATCGTTAGAACAATTGTTAATTGTTCTATTAATGTCGTATGTGGTGACCTTAATTACTATTTCACGGTGGGTGCAAAAAGCTACTGAGGTGATAATAGTATTTTATTTAAAAAGCATGTAATGCAGGCTATATTACACGAGGATGAAGTTTACACACGAGCCGAAGGCGAGTGTTGTAATCATCCAGGTGTAATACAGCCATTATATGCGTGTCAAATACAATATTTTATCTACAACTGTGTATATAGTTGGTGACACTGTAAGTCTATGTCAATTTCGAGGTTAGCAGATTAAGTTTTGCGTCAGTCAAAACTGATGCAAGACCTAACCTGCTCACCTCGACGTTAATGTCATTTATTGACAATGTAGCCCACTAAGTAAAAAATGCCCTGTGGAATATGAAATTCCATATTCCACTAGTGTAATATGAGCAGCTTTTTGTATTTAGAGTTGCATATATTGCTATGGTTTTAAGCTCTATAGATCAACTCTGTTAGCATTGCCAAATTAATGAACATTTCAGGAAAGTTCAGAGTGAGATATCTTATATAACTGCAAAGCTAAAATTTCAATTTGGCAAAAAATGAATACAGTTGTAATGAGATGCCAGTAATTGCAGAATAATAATTAATAAACGCAGTAAGCAAAGCTCATTTCGCATAGGGAGCCAAATTGGATGTAAGTTCGGTTAGTTAATTAGGTTTGTGCTAAATGTATAGGCCAAGCCGGATGAAAATTTAATAATTACAAGATGGATGGCGAACACAAGGGAATGAAGCGTAGAACTCAGGCATATTTTAATGGTGAAATCCAGTCAAGGTTTTATAAGAAAGGTGATTGAAGCATAAATAAGCTTAAGAACATGCAACGGGCATATAAGAAAGAAGGCATTAAAGCATTTGAAAGAAACCGTAAGAATCAAAGGCAAGGATTATAGGATTTGCAGAAAAGAAAACACATATGAATTTAAAATTGTGAACGAAAATCAAACAGAAAATTCAAATGAAACCTCATGCAGGATATGCGCGAATTAAATACTTTAGTCAGTGCAGTGACATGTGAACTTTTAAAACGCTAATTAAAAAGACGTGCAGTGAAAAATAGACAAGCTAAATTAATATAAATGTAAATAATTATTTTAGATATAGTATTAGTGTACAAAATCATAATTTTAAGTAGAATTATTGTTATAAGTTAATGTTTTGAACCTTGTTAATATCCGCAATTTATTTGAAAGTAACTAGCTTTTGTTTATAAAAAAAATAATGGAGGTTGACAAATGAATTAATTAATGCTGATTGATGTGGTAAATGTGCTCTCCTTTAAAATTAATTTTGTGCAATAAATGTTAATATTTTATTATAAAAAGTACGTCGTTTTAATCAGTACAATTCAGAGTGAGTGTGGTAATATCTGCATAAAAATCCATCACCAAAAATTCGAAGTCCACGAGAGGTGCCTTCCGGTACCAAATCGGCTACGATCCAACTGAAGTTTCGAAGTCTGCGTGCAGCCAACCATTGGGGCGACCAGGTCAGCATCCCAGGGCAACGAGCAGCTCCGTTAGGCCGCATTCCAGAGATATCATCACCAGGGGGCCTACAACAGCTTCCCCACAGCAACGGCGTCGTTTCCTGCGAGCGACGCAATCGGACCAGGCGATAGTACCGAGCAATATTCAAGTAATTCCTACGGCTCCAGAGGAATAATTGTTGTTCAAATAGCAAATAGAATCGGATTGTGAGGTTACGCGAGTCAAAGGACGCTTTCCTAGAACAGTTGAAATAGCGTTCCCGCAAGTGCTAAAACACAAGACAAATTAATGCCGGAAAAACAGTCAAAATTCAAACTATTGCCGATAACACGTTGACCGATTTCACAGTATTTATCATTCAATTAAACGCAACTTGCAAACGGCAACCATCTTGGTTAACATTTGAGCTAATTTCAGTTTTTCAATAGCGCGTTTGAGCTAATGCGGAGAATAGATCCGTACTTGAATAATTTTTAATAAATAATGCATTCAAAGGGGAACCTAACCGAGTGATGGGTCTGTGCTTTACCGAAATTTTGAGCTAGCGTTTTATTTGATTAGTTGCAGATAAATAAGAGATTATAAAGGGCATACAACTATTTATTTTAGATATCAATTTACAAGTAGCTTTTAATCAACCTGAGATTTGATAATACGAATACACAAAAAATATTTTGGGTGGTACCCTTATTAAATTATTAACAGATCATAAACATCCTACCAATATAATGCACTTATTATTTTACAGTTGCAGATCAACTTGTTTTCAATGTATAGTCTGCACCAATGCGCATATGAATATTATTCGCGAGTGCAGGGTTCCCCAAATACACTCATTGACAATATGTTCGGAAAATATACTGGTTAGAATTCTTTACTCATTCTTAGCAGATCATACAGCTCAATTGGCGGTTTTTAATGAAACAAACGTAAAAACTAGCTCTAAATAGTTATTTTTAATTCTAGATTGCGAAATGCTACTTTTGCATTCGAGAATAAAAAACATTCGAGAATGCAAAAAAATTTCGCAATCGAATATCAAACGTTTTTTCGAAAACTGCACAGCCCTACATTAGAGGAAATTTAAAGAAAATTTTGTGTACATTGTGACCTCTTTTTTAATCAAAAATTGCTGAACGTAAAGGTCATTTTTGTTCTAGATTGTAAAAGACTGTTACATACAGTAAACAAAAAACCGTCACTTTGACAACTGATTTAGGTCATAATAGTTATTAACGACATAAGACCGTTAGTAAGCATCTAACAAACGAGGATGAATTTGTGGCCGAGACCGTCAGGCCGAGGCTAATGAATTTATCCGAGTTAGTTAGATGCGATAACGGTCGTATGTCGTTGAATACGTTTCATAACACCTAGGAATTTTTTTATTTTAGCTCAATTTAAATGTAAAAGTTAAATAATATTAGTAACGGGTGTTAGAAAACTCGTCTTATCAGAGTCACCTATGGAAAAAAATTACGTTTTAGCAATACTGACATTTTTTGTTGGTGACACTGTCAGTCTATTTCAAATTCGATGTTAGTAGGTTAGGTTTTGCGTCAGTTTTGACACAGACTGACGCAAAACCTAACCCAAATATCTAAATTTTAAAATTAATATTTGTAAGCACAATTAGCATTATCCAATAAATGTTTAATATTAAACGACGCGAAAATTATTCTCTTTAATTTAGTACCACTACTATTTTTTTCCATAAAAATGGTGAGCAGGAGTATGCATAACCGTGAAAAGCCATGTAAATTGCCTATGTTCAGAGGTATGATCAACTACCCGGTATAACAGCAATGAGATAACATGAACAAGAAAATAACACGTATTGCTTGAGTAAGAAAGAGATAAACATAGTAGCAAATATTCAAGTAGGCTTGACAATTATTTTAATTATGACATATGTCAACTGAACATGCCTACTAAAATATTTTTTTTCGTATGGCCATCTATTTCTTACTCAAACATTATATTTTGTTGTTCATGTTATCTCATTGCTGTTATATACGGAAGGGGCCATAATTATATATGACAGCAATAACATGAACAACAAAATAGAATGCTTGAGTAAGAAAGAGATTGCCATACGAACAAATTATTTTAGTAGGCATGTTTAGTTGACAAATGTCATAATTAAATTAAGCGTCAAGCCTTCTCGAATATTTGATACTATGTTTATCTCTTTCTTACTCAAGCAATAAGAGTTATTTTCTTGTTCATGTTATCTCATTGCTGTTATATACCGGTTGTCCGTTCTCAAGGTCGAACATAGGCGATTAACATTGTATTGAACGTTTTTGTCGATTCCTGCTCGCCAATTCAACCTACAGAAAAGGTAATGGTATCGCTGGAAAGATAAAATTATTCCGCAGCAAATGGTACCAATAATAATATTCAAGATGAGATTTGTATTTTAAAATACTAATTTAAAACTTGGGCATTTTTAAATATGCCATGCCTTGCTTTTCAAGTTCAATAGCATTTGTCCAAACAAATGGTAATTAGTTGGCGTAAATCAGGTATTTTCTGTCAACGTCTGTTAAAATTATCTACAGAAAAATTTATTATTTCAATGAAAAACGAGTGAATGCACTAATGTTAATTACCTATGTTCGACTTTGAGAATGGACACCCGGTATAATTGTGATCGCATCGGTACAGTGAATTTATTTTAATGCGCAAAGTGGTATTCCCGTTTCCATGAGGACTTGATTGTCACTATTGGTTTCTAAGGATTAGCCATGCCATGTGTAAACGCGTTTATTTTCAAATGCAATATATCAACCGTAATTTTATTGAAAAAGACGCACAACAGATAACAAGAGGGAATATAGCATGTAATAACCCACATACTTGCTGTAAACTTTTTTTTTTATTAACTATCAAGCATATTTACAATCTACTATATAACATAAGTAATAAGTAAATGTGATGTGTGATTTATTTGACTTGATTGGAGAAGTCTTCCATTGGTGACGCTCCTGCCAGTAATAAGAGGCTCTTAGTCCGCTTCATCTGTTGGGACCAGGTCCTTTGACCACTGTCGTTTGAGTCTTCGGTCAAAATTATGTTCTGCTGCTAGCTGCGTTACTAGTCTATTGTCGTGGTTTGGTAAATTTTCATGATAGTGGATTGCAAATGTTCGTATTTCTTCTGTGATAAATGGGATACGCAGGTCGTTGTGGAGAATTAAATTGGAGACATACCAGGGTGCGTCAATTTACCATACGTAAAGTTTTTGATTGAAAACTCTGCAGTATTTTGGTGTTGGTTGGTTTAGTGCAACCCCAGAGCTGGATCCCATACGTCCAAATTGGCTTTAAGATTACTTTATATAGTAAGATTTTGTTCTCAACTGAAAGCTTAGATTTTCGACCCAGTAGCCAATACATTTGCCTTACTTTTATATTTAATTGTGCTTTTTTTGCTTTGATGTGTGTTTTCCAAGTTAACCTCTTGTGGAGGTGTAGTCCCAAGTATTTTGTCTCTGTTTTAATTGGAATTGAAGTGTTGTTTAAAGTTGTTTGTGGACTATCGCTGCGTTTTAATGTAAATGTTATTTGGGCTGATTTTTCCTGATGCACTTTCATTCTCCACTTAGATAACCAGTTATTCAGTAGTTGTGTAGTAGATTATTCGCTGCTACTATGAGATCGTCTCTTGATCTGTTCTAGCCCACCCGCCGTTAATTTTCCTAATTAGTGGTACTACTGTTTAGGTTTTTTGATTTTTTTTGTGGCCTTCCATATTGAGTGATCTTCACTGGAGAGATTCGATATATAATGGACAAAAGTAGTATTTCGTGACTCTTGAAGGGCTTTGTGGAGCTGACGGTTAAGTCTGTGATAATGGGTTTTGTCAAGTTCTTGTCTTGTTCGTTGCCACTTACTGCTTGCTCGTCGTTTTTGAGTAATCAGGTCACGTATATGTTGCGGTATGTTAACATTTTGAACTTTTTGGTGCTCTTCCGCTGGCCTTGCTTGCCATGCTGCATCTTGGATCAATGTCGTAAGATATTGTACTGCAGTATCCAGGTCTTCCGAGTCCTTTATTCTAATTGTCAATTCTGTGTTAGCTTCTAAGAATTGTTGAATCTGCTTCCAATCGGTGTGATTTGAGTGAAGTTTTAGAATCGTAGGTTTAGGTATGATGTTTGTGCTAAGAGTTATTATTATTGGTGTATGATCTGTTGATAGATCTTGATTACTTTCGGCTTTAGTATATACGTCTGAAATGCCCTAGGTTACCGCAAAGTCCAACAAGTCCGGTATTTTATTGTGGCCGGTTGGCCAATATGTTGGTTGTCCTGTTGAGAAATGTATGTAATTGTGTTTTTGTATAATGCCTAGTAATTTTCTTCCTTTTGTTGTTATCAACCTTGATCCCCACTCAGTATGCTTACCGTTCCAGTCACCTGCAGCTAAGAATTTGTTTCCTAGCCTAAGAAAGCAGTGTTTATACTCTTCGCTTGATATGATATGTCTGGGTGGGCTATATATTGATGTTACTGTAAGTGACTATGACCGGAGACTAACTTGAACTGTCTTGGCTTGTATTTTGTCAGTTTGATACGAAGATAGCTCATGATGTAAAATAGATGTTCTCACCGGGATTCCAGACCCTCCATCCGCCGTGCCATCTGGGTGTATGGTATGATAAAGTGTGTAGTATGGTATACTGAATACACTTCTGTCGGTAAAATGGGTTTCAGAGATTATTAAAATGTCTATAGCGTTTATTTGAAGGAATTTTATTATCTCTTCTTTATGAGAATAGCCCATTGGCATTCCAGACAGCAATGCGCACAAATGATGCTATTATTTAATTTATTTATTTATTAACGACGTAAACATGCTGTTTTGATTAATCATCTGGGTGAACATTGCTTTAAATTCATGAAAAAATTTGGTTAGTTGTTCGCTTATGTTACCTTGTGGTTCATTTGTTGTTTGCGTAACATTCCTTCTTGAAAGAATTTGCGAGTAGCGCGGTTTTTGGTGCTCATTATATCGTTGCGAATAGCTAGAATTTGTTACCTGCCCGTTGACTGGAATCCTGTGTACAATTTCATTTTTTAGAGTTTTTACTGTTTGTTTGTTTCTAATGTTGTAAAGGTATATACAGAACTTTATAGTTTGCGGGGTGGTTGCCATCGCAATGCACACATGTAGGTGGTGTTTCTGTAAGTTTTTTACAATCTTTAGTGTTATGCTCTCTTCCGCATTTCACACAATTATATGGCCGAGTACAATACGTTTTAGTATGTCCATATGCTTGACGTCGCGTACATTGAACAATTGTGTTTAGTTTTTTAGGGGGTTCTACTGTTATTTTTTGATTATCCAAAAATTCCAGTTTGTAGATGTCTTTATTGTTATTATTCGGTTCTAAAAGTGTTAAAGATTGTTTAGTAACTCTATGTGTGGTAGACAATCTTTTCATTCTTTAAGTGGCTTACTAACATCCTGTAGAAATCTGGTTGATGAGTATTAACTTTAACAGTATTGTTTGGCAGAGTCTTAGAGTAATATTGTTCTTTTGCTAACACCGGTGTAATAGTTTTGACCATTTCTCCAAGATTTTCCATGTCCGTGAATGTAGACAGGGAGAGGTTTGTGTATTTTAGGTGCATTATTATTAGTGTTACTTGCTTCTGCATTATCGCCAGTCATTTGTAAGGCAAGTACTTCATATGTGTTTGATGTTTCCATGTTTAGTGGACTCGGAATATTTTCATTTATTTTGGTGTATCGTTTTCGTTTTGTGATAACTTGCCATGTGTGTGCACTGGAATTTTCGCTTTCAGTACTTTCTCCAACAGCAGTTTGGCAGAACGTGGTAACATGTGTTTCACTGGGCATAGCCAAATTTGTATCAGGTGCATTTATGAATGGCGGGTGTTGCAAATGTGTTTGTGCGAAGTGTGGTTCGGTAAATACCTGGTTAAGTGAATTTTCATTGCCTGGTTGATAATCCATGGATGATTGCATAGCCTGCTGGATTTGTCTTTGCACTTTAAATTGCGGCGGTCACTGCACTAGAGTGGAAGATAAGATAGTTCGCTCAAAATCGTAAACATGTCCACTCGCACGCATAGACACTCAACTCTTCGCCAAATCTGCTGTAAACTAAAGTCTTTATACCACCTGGTCAACAGAATTTCTTCCTCCGTAGAATATATTGTGTATTGATATATTCAGTAACGTTTCCATATTGCATTTTAAAATAAATGCACTTACACATATTGAGCGTTATCATAAACTCTCTGTATAATTATGGCCCATCAGTACCTATAATATTCATCACAACCAGTATTTAGCTATGGTCAAGTGTATGTAGCAATGTCACGTGTGGGTAGTTTTGAAAACTTAAAAATTCAAATTTTACCTAATGGATAGTGCCATACGTTAAACATTGTCTACAAAGAAGTTTTGTAAATTGCAAAATATTTTGCAACGGGTCCACTAGTAAATATTTAAAAAAATTCCAACTGGAATTTCGTTAGTAACGATCTTTTAGATATCAATACTAAGTTTACTATGTTTATAGATTTATTCAAACATAAATTAGAACATACTGCTTCTCTTGTAAAAAAGAAACTCCATACATATAAAATTAAACATAAATGGTTTACCTCAGAATTGTCTAAAACTAGAAAATATTTGCATTTGTTATCTGAGATCTACTTACATTTTCCTAATGATAACCTAAAAATATCGCATACAAGTGTGTAGAAACATATACAGGAATCAGATAAGAAGCGCAAAAAGTATTACTGTAGGAAAATTATAAACTATGGTGGCAATCCAAAAACCTATTGAGAAATTATAAATAATTATAGGAATTATACAAACAACAACAAAAATATATGCTTGCATGCTAATCAACTAAATGATTATAATATCAAAATGCCTGATAATATAATTCGAAATTTTCCCCTACCTCAAGCTAGTATTGCCGATTTTTTGAGTCTGATGTGAAGTATCCGGCTTTCAAATTGAAAAATGCGATGCTATTAATAAACTAAATAATAAACGATCCGGAGATAATTTTGACATGTCAGCAGTATTAGTAAAACAGATGAAGGATGTGATTCTTATACCCCTCACTAAACTTATTAATGAGTGCTTTATAAAAGGTAGCTATCTGAATGTATTACAAATTTCCAAGGTCATACCTATCCATAAAGGAGGAGTCATGGAACCAAATAATTTCCGGCCTATTGCGTTAGTATCCGTTTGTTTGAAAATTGTCGAAACTGTATTAAAGTATCAGATACACGAGCACTTTGAAAATAACAAACAATTTGAAAATAATCAATATGGTTTTCGTTCGGTGAAATCTACAAACGAAGCAATAATTCATATATTAAATTTAATTAGTTATAAAAAATGGGAATACGTAGGAATCACTTTCTGCGACCTGAAAAAGACATTTGAATGTGTACCACACCAGCAGCTTATAGAAAAACTCAGTTTATATAATTTTGAGGCAAAAAGTTGTAATCTAATCAAAAGTTATATCAGTGAAAGAAAATAATATACTTACGTGAACAACAGAGTTAATGCCCGAATAAAGAAGATAAAAGAAAACTATTGGAAAAGATATACTGCAATGGCTTATGAGATATTGTTGTGATATGATTGATAAATAAATTCAATCAAAAGTCCACCACACAAATTATTTTTAATTTTGAAAAAATCAAACTTCGACTGATTAATTTCTGGGTCGCCGATTTATAATATTCGCTATAGTAGTTTGCCCTATATTGATAATGCATCCATCTGTTAATAATAAATTGCTAGCTCAGATAAAGTACACATGAAACTCAAAATCTCAGGTCTCGGGTTCCTAATTTTAATCGAATTTTAAAAACTGGCTCGGACGCCACTGCAAAAGTGATTTGAAACTCAATTCGAACCGTACTGCGCCGGTGCAGATAAACTGACCCACATAATTCAACTTACGCTGTCCGCCTGCGTTTTGAAATGAATTGTTAAATGGTTTTAATGGGCAATTTGATCAGGTAAGTTTTTAATTTCGCGCCTTCAATCGGCGTCACTAGGCTCTTTTGTTTTTCAGGCTAAAACCGCGATTAACTTGTTCCAAAAGGACGCTTCCATGCAATTGTTATTCTTAACCTCAAAATTTGGACTTAAAATGGAAATCTTGAAGACGTAGCTGCTCATGGACAGGAACAATAGCTGGATTTCGGTTCCGCAGCTCGTGTTTTAAGTAAGGTATCACTTTTCCTGCTTTTTGCGCCGGTTAATTTTGGCAAATGCACTAACCTTACTATCTTTCGGATGCTGCCTCGAAGACCTCTTCTATGGTGCCTGCGCTGTTTGTTGAGCCCCCTGGATGCTGAGACGGATGTGCGGAGTCTTGTAGACCTCGGCCGGACCTGCTGATACCCTATATCAGCCTCTGGAAAGCCGTAGAACACTTGCTCGGGATGCTGGGACGACTGCCGTTGGAATCGGAAGGGGTGGCCGACGAAAATTAATTTTATATCGTAGAAATCGCCACCTTTACTCTCACTGATGCAGCACAAATTTCTCTCCACACTGGTGACATTTTAAACTCAATATTTTTATGTTTACTATGAGAAAACTTAATAAATTAGTAGAGCAAAAACTGGCACGTCAAGAATAATTTTATTTCAACTGTTTGTCACCAAACTTCTTATAAACAATAAAGCATCTCAATTCGAATTGACAGGATATAAACTGGATATAAATTAACAACTTCCAACAATAAATTCAAATTTTACAATATATTTTGTGAAATTTCTTACAACTAAAATAAATGTTTTTCAAATTCTTCTTTAAAAACGTCTCTTATCGCTACTCACTTCGTTTTATTATAATTGTCTTGTCGCGCACGTCACTCTATTGATTAACTATTTCCACTAACTTTGTTCATTTCCTGTTAATGTGTAATTTTCTTCATTAATTAAATAATGTGTCCTTTTCCCCAACTTTTATATTAATTTTGGTTGCATGTTCTATTTCAGAATTTTCTTCTGGATTGTGCTCTATTGCACCATGATCCATTCATTTACCCTCTTCTCTTACCTTATTTTAAAAAGCTCATAATACACGTCTTTATGTAATTATTATTTTAATAGCTAACGCTTCATTTTAAGCTGTGCATATTTTGAACTATTGTGCCAGTTTTAACAAATTTTTAGGTTCTGTTTCTACATTGCCCAAACCTTTTATATTATGTTTTAAAATTATTTTACTGACTCCAATACATGAAAATTGAGCTTCAATATTTTTCTATTAATTCAATTACTTTCAATGTTAATGGCCAAGTTTTGCCATTGTGGTTATTATTTGATAAATTATACGGAATTTCTCAGTTGTATGCATTACCTCAACTCTGTGCTTTAGTGACATTATTTTTAATTTCTTTACCAGAGCTGAGTAGAGGGCTAAATACCACTGCTATACATAAGGGATGGAAAGAGATATGTATGGAAGTTAGAAAAAGATATGGGGCATGTTAAGGAAAAGTAAGTTGGAAATAAAAGACACCGCCCAAAGCAGTTAGATCCATGTAGAAGAATGGAAAACATACTTTGACACTTTATACAACGCACTGGAAGAGCAAGTGGAACAACTAATAGAAAATAAGGAAGATGACATAGAAGTAACGGAGATCATCAAAAGCATTCTAAAATCCCTTAAAAATCGAAAAAGCCTCGGGCCAGACGAAATCACAAACAAAATGCTAAAATACGGAGGAACACAAATACAAAAAGAAATCCTAACAATGTTCAAATCTATTGTAAGCAAGCGCGAAGTACCAAATGAGTGGAATGGAATAAGAACAATCCTCATATTCAAGAAAGGCCAAAAAACGTCTCCAGAGAACTGCCGTGGGATAACCCTGCTCGGCAGCATGCTAAAAGTGTTCACTAAATGGATCTGGGAGGAGTTAAGCAAAACGGTGCATATAAGAGAGGAACGGCAGGGCTTCCGTAGAAATCGATCAACCATCGATGCAATCTACATAGTCAAACAAATACTTGAAAAATCCCTGGTATTTAATAATCCCGCGTACATGTGCTTCGTAGATATGACAAAAGCGTTTGAACGAGTCTACTTAGCAGACGTTATCGAAATAATGGAAAATAAAGGAATCAACCAAAGGCTAATTCAGCTGGTTTGTAAAATAAATTAACGCTGCAGAACGAATATTAAAGTAAACCATCAAATATCTGACGAAGTACAAATAAACACTGGAGATAGACAAGGCGATTCCCTCAGCCCGTTTCTCTTCAATATAATCATGGATGCGATAATCGAAAAATCACCTAAAAGAGAAGGTTATAAAATGGGAAACACCTACTTCCACATCGTAGCATACGCTGACGATGCAGTGCTAATTTCCTACAGCGAGGATAACCTACAAAGATTGCTGTATGCCTTCAATCAGGAAGCCAAACAAGTGAATGTGGTTCTCAACACGGACAAAACTAAAAGCTTAGTTGCATCAAAGGAAATGACAATATGTAAACTGGAGATTGATGGCAGAACCATCGAACAGGTCAAGCAATTTAACTACCTCGGCGCAACAATAACAAGCGACTGAAATTTACAACAAGAAGTAAAGCAACAAGCCATAAAGACTTCGCGTATATCAGGATGCCTAAGAGACATCGTTTGGAAAAATAAGTATCTGAACATGGAAAGCAAGACAAGAATATATAAATCTGTTGTCAGACCAATCCTAACTTACGCAGTAGAAACTAGACCAGATACCTCCAAAACAACACAGATGATGGGAACAGTAGAGATGAAAATAGTACGAAGCATTCATGGAAAGACACTTTATGATAGAATTAGAAGTGAAGAACTCAGAGACAGATGCGGAACTCCCGATGTAGGCAAATGGACAAAAGAAGAAAATACTGGAGCAACCATATAGATAGAATGGAGGACAACAGAATGGTAAAAAACGTCAAACTCAATAATCCGATGGGGAAAAGAACTCCAGGTAGACCTTAACGGAATAAACAGACAATGTGCCTACCAATATGGATCATCCATATATGAAAGAAAGAAGAAGAAGAAGACATGTTACATATTTGGAAAAATGTCCGTTGTTATTTTTCTCCTCCTTATTTTACTATAGTAATAGCTTTTTATAATTTTATCTTCAAAATGTTTTAAAATTAACCTTCTGGATTATTTTACTTTATACAATATGTTTCATTATTAATCTACCAGTTATAATTATGTTATTCTAATATGATTTTAAACTAGTAATAAACTTAATATTATTTCATACTTAATTTTCAGATAATCATTTGGATTTGGTTTTCACTTTATTTTCCAATTTTAAATTAATACAACTTAAGATATAAACTCTGATATTGTCAAATCACCATTCCAACAAAATCAACTTATGCTTGACCCTTTTTAATAAATTATTCACAATCTAACAATCTATCGATCCTATACGTTAGGGAAAACTCAGGCTTGAATAAAACACATGATAATATATACAGCCATCAACCAAGGGCAGCAAGTAATATTAGGATTAATTTTTTGAGGCTCAAATTTAGCCAAATAATTTTTAATTATTTTATAACTAATTGCCAGAAGCACATGTGTGGACAATATGTATTTATTGCAATAACACAAACAAAAATCTACCAATCAATCAATAAAAATCAATCAATAATTGGCCACAAGGTACACAAACAGCAATATCTTGTTTAGTACATCAGGTTCTTCTCTTCTTCTTCTTCTTTCTCCTTATGCCCTGATGGCGTCGGAGTTTGTTGTTCATTTTTCTTCTATCCACTTTTTCCATCCTCTCCGGTCTCTCGCTAGTTGTTTCATCTGTTGCATTGTTTTTCCCTTTTTCATTCCTAGGTCTGCCACCTGTTCCAGCCATCCCTTCCTAGGTCTTCCTTTCCTTCTGTTTTCATATCTTTTAGCTTCCATTGCTTTCTTCTCTATTCTGTCCTCTCCCATTCTTATTACGTGTCCATACCAGCTTAACTTTCTTCTTTTTATTTTTGTTTCGACGTCTTCCTGGTTCAGTTCCTTCCTTATGTTTTCGCTTCGGCATCTATCCATTTTCGTCCTCCCCGCTATCTTTCTCAGGTGTTTCATTTCTGCCGCGTTTATTTTGCTTCTCTGTTTTTCGTTTATTACCCATGTCTCGCTCGCGTATATTAATGTTGGTATTGTTATTGCGTTATATATATGTATCTTTGTTTTCTGTTCTATTTCTGTCTTTCCCAGCACTGTTTTATTTAGGGCGTAGTATATTTTTGTTGTCTTTTTGGCCCTATTTGCAATTTCTGTGTCGATTTTTCCGTCGTTCGTTATTACAGTCCCCGGGTATTCATGTGTAGTCACTTCTTCTAGTTCCACCCCTTTACATGTCAATGTGTTCTCGTTTTCTTCTGCCTGTTGAGTTTGTGTATTGCTTATTTGCATGTATTTGCATTTGTTTATATTTATTTCTAATCTTACTTTCTCTATCTCTTCCACCCATATGTTTATTAATTGTTGCATTTTTCTTTGATTTTCCGCTACCAATACTATATCGTCTGCATATATCATTACCTCTGTTTTAATCGGTCTTAGATTGTTGTATCCGATGGTCATTTGTAGGTTGGTTGATCTTTGCTTGGCGTTTTTTATTATTTTGTACATTATGAGTATAAAAAGCCATGGACTGAGGCTGTCGCCTAGTTTAATTCCTCTTTCCATTTTAAATTGCGATGATCGTCTGCCGCATATCTGTACTCTTGCCCTTGTATTTTATAGATGTTCTTTGTTATTTCTATTAGTTTTCTTGGAATGTTTAGATCTGTCATAATTCCCCACAAGATATTTCTATTTACTCTGTCAAAAGCAGCCGTAAGATCTATAAAGGTTATATGCATTTCTTCTCCTTTTTCATTTTTCCTCTCCATCATTAGTCTTAGTAGGAATATATTATCCACTGTTTGTCTTTTTTGTCTAAATGCTACATCAGGTTAATAGTTAAAAACAATACTTAAAGTAATCCGATTATATCACAGTTAATTGATTTTTCAAATACGAACCGATTAAAATACGTGTGTATAATAACGAAGTATACTCCAATAACAAAAACATCTGGGAGTGCAATTTTTGAAAATTAACTAACTAGCGTTAAGCAGCAGCTGCTGAATTTTACTAGTATGAATTGTTTTGGGAAATAATAATTTACATATGGAATGGAAAACGAAGGACAACTGCCATTTCTAGATAACTCAGTAATAAGAAATAAAAATAAGTTGGAATTCGATGTTTATAGAAAAGAAACCAATGTAAACGGATTCATTTTAGCGAATTCAAATCATTGTTTTCAACACAAAATGGTTGCACTAAATTTCTTAATGAATAGACTGTTAACCTTTCCTTTAAACAAAGATTGATATACCACTGAACAATTTGTTTAGGAAACAAAAAACAAAATTGCACGTTCGAAATTCCACAACTTTCATCAGTCTAAAAAGTGCATCAAAATTCCGTTTCACCCGGCTACAAAGGGCCCAGCAAATATTTTTAAAGAATCGGGCCATAAAGTTGTGTATGGTTCAAACAACAATATTAGAAATTTGTTGGGAAATCCAAAAGACAAACTTAGGACTTTAGAGAGATCTGGAATATACGAAATTAAATGTTCCGATTGTGATCCTAAATATATTGGGCAAACACGTCGTAACTTTGGTACTAGGTTTAAAGAGCATATAGACCATTTTAGATTCAACAGATTCGAAAAATCGAGTATTGCCCAACATATTTAAGAAACGGGTCATTGTATAAAGGAAGATGACCTAAAAATTGTAAAGGCGTTAACTTCAAGAAAGCAACTAAATTATTTTGAAAGCTTTGCCATTTTTATGAACCTAGATAATAAACTTTTGAACAAAGTTAAAATGTTGTATGATTTGTTGAAGTAAAATTTACCGTCGCCATGTTAATTGGCCCTCGGACACGCCCTCCGAGTCAGACAGTATAAATAGCTGTAAAATGCGCGGGAATCACGCACTTCTATTTGTAATTTGGTCACGAGTATAGCGTTGCCATTTTGCTGTGTACGTTTCGTACCTACTAATGATGACATATTGGCTGTCGAAATACGTATTTAGCAGTTGTTAAATATTTCTGTGGTGGGGGGTTTTAAGTTTTGTGATAAGGTTACTTTCTTCAAATGGTTAAAATGTGGTAATAATATAAAAAGTAAAATTAAAGTAGCAGGACGGATAATAATTATATCAATTAAAAATTATTCTCAGCAACTTTTACATTATGAAATTGTTACAAAACTAACCAATATCTTACAATATTATACTTTTACGAACTGAAAGTTTTATTTTTGAAGGTTAATTTCTTTGATGTTTCCCAACTTTTAAACAATTGTGGCGATATAATAATACCTTTATTGTTTCGAAAGGAAACTAAATAAAAACTTTCAACATCGCCATTAGCATGGTTGTCATTATCATAAATACCTTATAAAAGCTGTAAAAAACCAAAACTCAAAAACAATATATCTCAAGCCATCTCCACCTTCCAGTACCATGTCACAAATTCAAAAATCTGTTCATACTAACATATTCTCCTCTTTGACCATATACGACGCTATTAAGCCAATATACTACATTTCAAGAGTGCTACAAGTTTGGCCTTATAAATACAAAAACAATAAACCTGCTTCTTTATCAAATATAGAAAAATGTTTTGGACTCGCTATTTTAGTGGGAGTGATAATTTACGTCGCTTGGTCGACTTATGGTAAGATTGTGTACGCGTGGGATAAAAAGTTTCCATCTCCAGTCATTTGTGATGTAATATTTACATTCCCTCTGCATTTTCTTGTAGTATTTTCCATTTTTCTTGCAAATTTCAAACAAATAAAACTCACTTTGTCGTTTTACGAAGGAATAAACCGTATTGATAAACGAGGTTTTATTATGCCTCAGCTTACATATTCGAAGTTTCGAATGAATTTGATCAAAAAAATATCAGTGCTATTTCTTACTGTAACTTCAATGTCTGTTTGTGATCTATATTTGACAGCTACATTAGTGGGATATAGAGAATCTGTATATTTCCTATGCCTCTATATTAGCTACTATCCTGCAATTGCAGTAATGATTCAAGTTCTGCACAAAGCAGATGCTGTCAAAGAAAAATTTGAAATAATTAATATTCGATTGCAAGCTCTCTTTAGGAATCAAACCGCTGACGCAATAGATACAAAAGGTTACAAAAATATAGACAATGGCAATATTTTTTATTCTAAATCAAAACCAAATCACATACGTTCTGTATGTAAGATTCACATAAAGCTCTGCGATTTAATGGATATGGTCAGTGATACCCACGGGCTACAAACGGCTCTGTTATTTTGTTGCTTTATATCAGCTATGCTGCTTGCCTTAAACTATGGATTATGGACGGACGATTTAACTGCAACTAAGTCTGAATTACTAGTGGTCCCATTATTCAAATTTGCTTCAGTTATCATGTATTTTGTAAGTAAAATGTGATAATATTACTTTTATCTACTAATGTTGTTACTTAGTGTCCAGCAGTAATGATAGCTAAAGCTTGTTCATCGGCTGCAGATGAAGCACTTGCTACAGGAACTATTGCACACAACATTCTATTGGATATTCCAGTGGGCACTACCGACCCTCATGAACTATTAATACGGGAGGAGCTGGACCTTATTATCCAACAAGTTGGGCAAAGAAAATCTAGTTTTTCAGCAGGTGGATTCTTCCCAGTGGATTTCACCATAATTTACGGCGTAATAGGAGCAGTTACTTCATATTTTATTGTATTACTGCAGTTTAAAGGTTCACCTCCTCCTAGTGAATCTACCTGAGTCATTTCACTCTCATGATGTTATTAACAAACTTACTAGATGTGTTCTAATACAACAATTATTTTATTAGATGTGCCCTTAATGTAAAGAGTTTTGAACGTAATGTGAAATTAAATTATTTAGCATTGAAAACCAATATAACTTAATGTATACTTTATATTTCTAGAAAATATCTATGCTAATGGCACAGTTGGTGTTATTTACTCAAGACAGTAATAATAGCATTATATACTATATATAGCTCTTAACAATGTGTTTGTATTGTTTGGAACTAATATTTCAAGTTTGATGTTGTTTATTAAATTTTAATAAATAAAATCGCTCTAATATTCAATATACCTACATAGTACGAGCATGAACGGAAATTGAGAAGGCGTAAAAGAACCATGCTATAAACATTATTTGGAGGAACTTTCCGTTTGGTTTTCCAGTATGGCGTTTGCTATTTTACCTCATATGATTGATATTCGTCAACGATATCTCTAGTTTTACTTTTCTATTATTTTTTTTTAGATAAAATAACTTTATTGTTACTTGGTTTACGAACTGATTTTCTTTCTTTTTATGCGTTTGACTTGCTTGAGGAAAATATTAAGGTGGAATTTAGTCGGAAAGGTAGTAACGGAAGATAATGGAAATATATCTTTGGCATATGGACTTGTGATTTGCAAAGGTGAGCGAGATTGTGTGAAATTGTAGGCGTTTTTGGAATTTTTTAAGGCCGCCCACAAAGTTATGCAACTCAAACTACTGTTTTCACTGATTCAACAATTTTATTTTTAAAGAATACAATCCACGAGGGCAAAGAAAAAATATCTGTCATAAGCTTAGGTTATTTTAGGTATCAGTTCGACTAATGCCATAGATTTGTTTAATTATTATGGAAGAAACCAAAACGAAGTTATGTTCAATGTCGATTTCGAGACTTATATTCGCTTGCAGATATTTCTTATCTCATAAATGTATGAGGTACGAAAAGAAAATGACAAGTTAACACTGTCAAGTTGAACCAACGTTACGATCCTTGATTCATACAATTCAATATGTCAATATGACATTTAAAGAGTATATATTAGAGCCAGCTATTGGAAGCTATATAACTAAAAGAAGTTCTGCAGCATATGAAGCCTATAAAACACAAAGAATAAATGCACAAGAAACAGTACTGGAAGCCAAGAGAAAAGCAGATTTTGGTGAATACCTAGACAAAATAGCAAGGATAACCAAAAACGGTTTCACAGAATACTAAAATCATTTAGGAACAAAAAACAAGCAAAACTAAAACAGATGAAAAATAAACGTGGAGAAATCATTATAGATGATGAAGGAATCCTAAATAGATATATTGAGTACTTTCAGGAATTGCTCAATACAAAATTTACGATAACAAACCGTACTGAGCTTTCTGCCAGCAGAGGAGTACAGGAATTGACAAGAAACGATGCAAACGACACGGAACACATAACCATGGAAGAAATGGTAGGTGCATTGCGAAATTAAAAATTAGGTAAATCAGCTGATTGCGAAGAATTAACTCCTGAAATGATAGTTTATATGGAAGAAAGTGGAACAAAAAAGCTAGATATTTTATATAATATGACACGGTGATGCAAAGAAATACCTAGAGAGTGAAGTACAGCAATAATTTTAACATTGCATAAAAAGGGCGATGCGAGAGATTGCACAAACTACAGAGGAAAGAGAGAGAAGTGCTATGGAAATGTAATTACAATATGTACAAAGTGGTTTTCATGCGGGTTTCATGTCCAAGATCACTTTTTTACTTTACAATAGCTAGCAGAGGAAGTACCTAATAAGGAAAGGCAAGAAGGTATTTTTATTATAACGACGACTTAATGGAAACCGTTAAAAGTACATACAAGGCCACTATAATCAGTAAGAACAACAAACGTGTTATCAAAACCATTCATAACAACGGAAGGAATTAGGCAGAGAGTGTGTCCACTGTTGTTGATTTGAGTTATAGATGATATACTAACAGAGTGTAAACAAAAGACTAAGATTTAATTATAGACTCAGTCGTATACAACCGAGAAATTTAGAAGTATGTGCGTTTGCGGATGATGTAGTGTTGTGCACTGACTCGGAAAAAATGTAAAGTTTAACCTGGATATTTGGAAAGCAGCACTATCGAAATATATACTAAAACTAAATGTAGAAATAACGAAAGTGATGGCATTAGCTAACAATGGCGTAGAAATATACAAGTTAAAGTGAGGATATAGAACAGATCAACAGTTTTAAATCTCTACCTAAGGAGCACCATCCATTCTCGGGGAACTTTGGAAGAAAAGTTGAGCAGTAGAAAAGATGTTGCTAACAAAGTTTTCCAAGCTCTATACAAAATCTTCCTAAATAAAAAAGAGGTGACCATTGAAACCAAACTGACGGTCTATAAAGCTATCTACTTACCCACTGATCAGTTGAAGAAAAGACTACAGGCCCCAGATATGAAATTTCTGGGTAAAATCTTATGCGTCAGGGGAATAGACAAAATAAGGAATTAGTCCATCAGGAAAGTACTACAAATAAAACTTTTAAATAAAACCCTAGAGGCCTAGAAGAACAAAAGTTGAGATGGTTTGACCACATAATAAAAATGAACAACGGCAGGCAAGTAAAGAGAATTTGGGGGGCAGGAACGGCGGAGAGAAATAGCAAGGAAAACATTCTGGGACAAAGCAAAGGAAATGGCAACAAACCGAACGACATGGAGCAACTTCTAAAGTTCCATTTTTTTTTTAAATTTAATTCTCAAATGCTAATGATGAAGTGGTAATCACCGATAGCACTAAACATGAACTCTTCTATTAAACATATAAGTAATTATCATCAAAGCCATACCTCTTGTGTAGTGAAATGAAGGTACTATTATCTAAAAATCCATTTAAAATTCTATATTAATAATTATTTTAACTTTATATAAATAATTTGTATTTCAAAAGGTCAAGGGTCTTAATTAATGCACATAGTAAAACCACTTTTAACTTTTATATTCCACACATTAACACAGACTCTTGCAGTCAGAGATACAAATTAATAGTTAGGTATTTATGGTATAAATGTGTTATATTACAAATAATTCACAAAAGAAAAGTAAACCCTCGAGGCCGCCAGGCCGAGCACAAGCGTGCCATACAAATTTTTATCCAACATCTCAATAAAAACATACATTTTGTATTGACAGCTGTGAAAAGTCATATCACATCAAATTAATTTATAATTACAGTCGCCTGTGATTCGTGATTACGTTTGGCAGTACTGAAATGTATTGTCGGTCGATGTAAAATTCTAAGTTAATAGGTTAAGTTTTGTTTGTTATTTGACACAGACTGACGCAAAACTTAACCTGCAAATTCGAATTTGACATAGCTTGACAGTGCTACCAACAATACAGTAGTGAGTGACATGGTTTTTACCCCACTAGTGGATTATGCTTTTTACCTAACTAGTGGGTTATGGGTCACTTTAGAGGTTTAAAATCAATCTAGTAATAGCCATATAACTAGGAAGCGTTGGGTTATAGTATATTACATTACAAGATCGGTAAGTGCCTTAAAACAGGCCGAAAAAATTAAAGAACGAGACCTGAAGGGCCGAGTTTTACTATTTTTTGAGAACTGTTCCAGTGAGGCAATTAACGATCGAGTCTTCTATAACATTTTTCGCTCTATCAACTACCAAAAATAAAAATACCGTTGAATATGACAAATATTGTTTCCCTAAATAAAGTGGGTGATTGTTGTTTCTATAGTAACAAAATACAAAACAATGTTTTATAACAGTCCTAAGACCGTTATGTTCATAACGGGTTTGTTATTTGTCATACCAACCAACAAGGATACGGGCAGTTGACCTTATCGTCACAAATAACAAACTCGAACAGAAGTAGGTTGGTAGCGTAAAATATATATAATCTAAGCTGATCTAGATTCAAGATCGCTTTGCCACTGATAAAACGTTATAAAATAGCATAAGATAGAACTGAACATGGTAAATAGCAATTCATAATCTATCAAAACGAGTCCTGCAGCTGAAAACGAAGGATTCTTAAATTGAACTTGACGTGCTAGCAACAGGAGTTCTTCTCTACAAAGTTGAATCGCCTTATCTCGACAGCCCATTGATAAACTTGATGATAAGCGATGAGATATCTTTAAAACCAGAAGAGCTTCTCTCGTTGTTGATGCATATTTTTGAATTGCCAGAGTAACAACTGTCTATAGATAAAAGCATTAAGAAGTGTTAAATAAAAGTCTTCGATTTGCAACTTACTAAATGTTTCACTACAATCACTAGATGAATAAACCCTATTGAGGTCTGATAATGATCTTCTGTCGCATCGACGTTTAAGTGTACTAATCCAAAAAGTAAACCGTAAGTTAACGAAAACAGTGTTAGAAATGTCATACTAATGAAAAACAAGAAAAACTGCAGTCCGTGAATTTTTGAAGTGATATGCATGAGACGACACAGTTCAGAATGTGCTTTACAGAGAATTCTGACCTTTTTTGCAACATTGTTTAAATTTTGTAGTTTTTTAATTTTTTTTGCACCGTAAAGATGCCAAAAATCGTTCGCCACACCATTTGTTTTGTCAAACAGCTCGGTCAAACTCATGTTAATATAACGAAAATATTGATTTAAGAGATCCAATGTACTACTAACTTGCAAAATAAAAATGATCATTCGAAAATAATTGAAGTATGTTACAATAAAATCTTTACCCATCAAAAATCCATACCTTTTAAACAGCATAAGTAAATCGAACGCTATCATACCCCCTATGATCAAACAAAACGCACAAATTTGGCGACTAAGTTTTTTCCGCATAGCAATATGGATGGAGTTCGGCAAACATATTAAACTCTTATCGATACGATGGAGACCATCCAAAAATATTCTAAGAACTGCGTCTTGCTTCCAGTGTGTCCAAACAATAGAGAAAAAAGCAAATACGTGTAATGGAAATGCAAAAATGGTTTCGAATGTAATAGGAGAATTTTCTACTGTCATTGAATCGTCCATACCGATATTTTGTTTTTTTGCATAATCTGAATAGAACACGAGCACCATGATCAAAACATTACATATATGTGCTAGCACTCTTTCTGTTCTTGTTAATGATACCATGTTTCCCTCTCTGTTGTATTTGTACGGCCAGATGGTAAAAAATCGCGATAAGTAATATAATGGTTTTATGCTATAGTGTACATCCATTGCTAGATGTGCCTGCACAACAAGACGAGTCAATAGACTGGATTAACACAAATTTGGTAATTATATTTAGTTGGAGCTGTTGTAATTCACAATAAAGTAAAAAAGTTCAGTATAAATGCTCTTAAAAGAGACATTAGTTGAATAGTTTGATTACTAAGTTTATTCAAAGTCCATTTTTTACTAATGGACTAGGATATATTTCTTATATTTCAATCTCCACATCACCTACTTTGTTATTTTCAAGGTATATAATACTCATGACTAAAGCTGATATTATATGGCAAATGCATATTTTGTATAATTGATATTCCGCCGAAACTGTTTGCATATGTATACTGATTATATGAAAACAAATCGTTTAAGCCAAATTTCATTTTGCATATTTATAAGTTTTTGAGCATACTTTCTGGATTTTGCATATTTGGTTATATTTAGCAATAATTTGTAATGTATAAACTTTTTAGAATTTTTTTGTAAAATTTACTATTTGATTAAATTTATTAATAAAATTTTTGTGTGCAACTGAGATATACCGGGTGACAATGAGACTAGGGCCATGCTTATATCTTCTTTATTTATGAATCGATTTGGATAAAATTTTAAACCAATATACTAGACATAATTTCTGATTGGCCGATATATATACTCAAAATGGCTGACTTCCGGTTTTACCGGACGTGATACTAACTTTGATTTTTTAAATAATAATAATAATAATATATATTTTATGTTTTTCTGAATCTACGAATCAAATTACATATAATAATATTGCCAAATTTCAAATTTTTTAAACAAAAAAATTATTTTTTCAATTTTTATTTTTTACCATAGAAGGCCTTGACTTGGAAAAATCTATTCTAATTGACTCTAGCAACTCTTAATAATAGCCGTTTTATCAATAATGTCAATAACAAAAATTAACAAACTCCAAATTTTTTTCAAAAATGTGATATTCCGGTACTTCATAATCTTTATACAAGCGCAAAACCACTACAATAGAAATACCACCAAAAAAGAAAAGTGAGCTACGTTGCATACATTTGGCTGGATGGTTGTATGGCAGCCAGATGTTAATATTTGCTACTTATCATACTTATAACGTGTTACTGTACTTGCTGATGGGGTTGACTCCCATCACCAATATTTTGTATAATGCTGTAAAGCAGCAGGCTTTGCCTGATTTCTTTTGTTGTTTAATCATTCTGGGTTTGCGAGCTAATTGTAAATAATTTACTTTTGCTTCTGCTACTGGTTAATCGTTATTATCTTGTTATGACCTTCCATGAACATGTTCGTTTCTTTGATCTAGGCGAAGTTAAAAGATTTGCAAGGTAGGTGGTGATTTGGTTGCTAGTTAGATTTGGTCATTTGGTTCATGTTTTATTTAACAACTGGCTTCCAAATTGTTATTGTTTGTGAAGATTAATTTATAACCATAAGGATCGTTGCCTAGTCCTTACTCACAACATAATCCTGCCGAGACTTAGAGCTAGCTTAAACTGTGCTATCTCGCGTTTAAAGGTGGTACACCATTGTATCGTATATTTTGTCGGTGCTATCGTAGGCCAATGTGTTGTCTACAAAAATTTGGTATATTGGAGTGTTATATTCTCTTGATTTGACTAATCTCAAAGAACAGAGGATCTGTCTGTTTAAAATCTTGTTAACAGCCGCAAATTATTTAGTTGGTGTATATTTTAATTCTATAATTAAAGCACCATTGGAAGAAAGAAATACTGTTAGTATCAACAGATAAACGGACGCAGCAGACATACATATATACGAGAAAATAATAGAAGCAGTTAAAAAATAAAAATTGAGAAAACAGCAGGATATGATCAACACACCGGAAAGAATAAAACATAAGAGCATCCACGGTATTTATTTTATACCTTCTTTATAGCCAACCACGACAGAAAAGTGTTCTTTGTCGTATCGGTAATTATCGGAATAGAGCCATTTTGTTGCATATACGAGTTGATTTTTAGGAATTTTGTTAGAATTTAGAAATGTGTGTTTAGATTAGGTATATTTGGGGCCATATTAGTAGATATTAGTATCATTAGTACTGAAGGGATATTTCTTTCTTTTTTGATTTTATTAGTATAAGGTTTAGCATTATTAGTATAGGTATAGGATTGTTTAGTTACGACAATTAACAATGGGTGTTGAAAGATTATTGACGGAACGGACGAGCTACGTATGAATTGCTAATTCGTGGATGTCCAGTGGGTTCAAACATAACCGAGAAGTAGTCGATTTTGCGAAACGTAATACATAGACAGCAGTTAGGACTGCTAGACATGGCAACAGGAATTTATTTCGAGCCTGATAAAGAACTGAAAGTTTTGCCAAAAAACTTCATGAACTGCAAGAAGCATTAAAACAGTTTAATGTCGATAATAAAGATAATAAAGCACAACGCATAAGGCAAGGATATATCATGTCTTAGGTCGCTTACGTCGAATTAACGTCGAAAACAACATGCAACAACAACATCAGCAAACACTGTCTACCCAAATAGGTCAGTTATCTAAAGCTATCGAGCAAGCTTATTTAGGTTACCACGAACAAACAAAAGCAACTGAGGCGGACAAGACGCTTCTCCAGAATGCAAAATACATGACGAAATACAGTCAAACAATGTGGGAAGTAAGAACAGAAGGAAAGAGACCTAGGAAAACCTGTAACAACAAGGATTGAGAGAATATCCAAAGCGATATAGAAAAGAAGTACTACTAGTTCTTTTCAATATAGCTTTGGCTACCCTCCCATTGTACATCCTAACCAGGAACAGAGGATTCGACTAAGTAAGTAAGTAGTTAAAGTTCTTGCAGATGTAGCTTTTACAATGTGTTACGTCACTTTCAGTGACACTGACATTGACAGTAAGTAGAAGATTAGCAAAGGCAGCCGACTTCTCAGCCGGAGCTGCTCGTCAGTAAAACAAAAGACTATAATCTTAAACTGAAAATTATATGGGCGCCAAATAGCAAGTAACCTGCCCACTTCGCCAATCAAAAAGAGGCGCAAAAAGTGCGAAAGGCGCTACTAACCAATCCCTGAAAAAGAGAGCGGACGGCAAGGGCACAAATAAATTCGCAGGTATAAATAACGGATTAGTATATGTTACAGGTTAAATCGCCTTTTACGACAAGGTTCTAATTCTAAATAGCTTGATACAGCATAAAAACGACATTACGATAAGGTCGCAAGTTTGTTACCACATAAGGGGACTTTACGACATGACACTAATTAGTTAAATGACTGGAGCTTGAAATAATTTAAATCGGGAAAGAATTACATAGGACTGCTGCCCCAGCCCATAACAGAAGGGGTGCCGGCGTCGCTCAGTGGAGCTGGGGGTGGTGCAATACGAGACTACACAGGGCAACAACCTAATAAAAAAACAGATCTTAAATGCGAAGACTCCACCGCATTACTAATAGTATAAATACACAGGTGAGCCTACTGACCTTTAACCTTGGCAATGTTTGGTCGACGAGCAACGAACCACAGCGTTAAACTTACTTTTCGGAAAAACTGTTGTGTAGCCTTCTAGACTCCATTTACAAGAGAAAAACATTCAAAATGGCATGCAATATCGTAAACATGGGACAAGAAAAACACAGTTAAATGAAAATGAACTGTATTAACAATAATATATAAGTGAACAATGGTTTAGTAAATAAATGTAACGAAATGGGTTAGCAAGGGTTAGGTTATACTGCGTAACGCTTTAAACTAACTATATGCGGTAAACTTGACAATTAAATGAAATGACTCGCAAACGGTAGCAACATTAACTATTCAAAGTACTGACTCATAAACAATAATACTTGACGGTGAACAAATAAATGTGGTTCAAATGCATTCTATACTTCAATTGCCACATGAGGTTAAGCAGGAACATAAAACCTGACGGTAATTAATTGATTTGACATAAATGCAGCTACAATGGTTCAAACAGTAAAGGCTACATTGGCCGCAACGTTACGCAAAAATTGTACGACACTACCTGCACTGTAAAACTAAGACATAAAAGCGGTACATACTTTAATCAGAAGTTCAGGTAGTTGCGTAAGGTGTCAAAAGGAGCTGCAGGTCGCCGCTTCCTAAGCAAACTGCTCGAAGACGCTTGAAGAGACTGCACAATAGCAACGAAGCTACGACACAACTGTGATAATTAACAATTTATATAGGCTAGTTGAATGCGACCAACCATCCACTATGCAAGGCTTAACTTTAATTCACCAAAAACGCTGACATGGGATTCAAAATCTTGCTTTCGAATATAGCGCTATAAAACCGATAGTTCACTAAAATGCTAATCAATCCGCATTAAAGTGTCATAAACGAATATTACATTGCATTTTCTCGCACCTACGGGGCGTATACTATAGTGGTATTCAACTGTATATTAAGTAACTAAAGTTTCGTGACGATCGAAAATGAATTAAGGCTTTTCATGCAATTGCCGTACAAAAAAGACATAGCGCTATATTCGGAAACAAGATTTTGAATCCCATTATCTCCCTATTGAGATTTTGTGTGGGTTCTTTGTATTATTTGTTGTGTAAGATAATTGTGGAGCATCTCATTACATTATTGCTTATTATATTTAATCGTTACCTAGGCCAGCGAATTTTATTTATGCCCTTGCCGTTATCTCTCTTTTCAGGAAGTGTTTTGTAGCGCATTTTGTCGTATGCCCTTATGTGCGAATTAGCAAAGAGCTGGGTTATCTGCTACCTGGCACCCGTATTTTTTTTTAGCTGAAGCTTTGAGTCTCTTATACAACCCACGCCCTCCTCTGGCTGAGAAGCCGGCTGCCTTTGCTTACCGCCCTTACCATCAGAGCAACGGTAACATAGCCTATACATACTGTCACGCTTGCCCTGTGGTGTACCGTTTCTAGGACCACGCCCATCTCTCCGAGCGTATTCTAGCCGTGGCCTTTAGCCTGTTTCGTACGATTTCCAGGGTAAGTGTGGACGTTTCCCGTACATGTCCAAGTATTTAGCACTCACTCACTAGTGAGTGTCGTTAAAACAGTTTGATACTGTAACAAATGTATTTGATCTCTAGATACTTTCCACTGTGTCACTATGACTTTTCACGGCTGTCAATACACAATTTGGTTTTTAGATATTTGTTGAGTTGTTGGATAAAATTTTATATGGCACGCGTGCGTTATTACAAATAGTTCACTCGAGAAATTACCCCTCTCGGCCTAACGGCCTTAAAGGCTCAACTTTTCTCTTGCGGATTATTTGCAGTACAACACCCTTATACTATACACGACTATTAATTTGGGAAACATTCTGGCCCCGCTGGGGGTGTTACGTTTGTTTGTGTTATGATTAACGTTTTTTACCAGTGTGTGTACGTACCGCATATTTAAATGTTCCGATATTTATAAAGTCCCGTCGATTAGAGATCGCAATGTTTGATGGTTAAGTAAAAGTGACTTTTCCCGCATTCTGTGTTTAAACTACACTTGTTAGTGGTTGACGGTCGGTCTTGGGGTTTTTGTTAGTTGTCTGTGGATGCCGCTGTAAGCTTTAAATTCCCGATTATCGCGAAGCGGGCAACTTCGATTCAGGCCGTTTGACGGATTATTTCGTGGAAATTTCAGTATCAACTTATTTTACATCATGAAGATCCAGTCTCTCGTTTAGGATCATTGTCATGTTGTCACGGACTTCGTAACTCTTGATTGGGTATGTTAGAACCCCTTCCGTAGGCAACATCTAGTTGCTATTGTGCAGTCTCTTCAAGCGTCTTCGAGCAGTTTGCTTAGAAAGCGGCGACCTGCAGCTCCTTTTGACACCGTACGCAACTACCTGAACTTCTGATTAAAGTATGTACCGCTTTTATGTTTTAGTTTTACAGTGCAGGTAGTGTCGTACAATTTTTGCGTAACGTTGCGGCCAATGTAGCCTTTACTGTTTGAACCATTGTAGCTGCATTTATGTCAAATCAATTAATTACCGTCAGGTTTTATGTTCCTGCTTAACCTCATGTGGCAATTGAAGTATAAAATGCATTTGAGCCACATTTATTTATTCACCGTTAAGTATTATTGTTTATGAGTCAGTACTTTGAAAAGTTAATGTTGCTACCGTTTGCGAGTCATTTCATTTAATTGTTGTCAAGTTTACCGCATATAGTTAGTTTAAAGCGTTACGCTGTATAACCTAACCCTTGCTAACCCATTTCGTTACATTTATTTACTAAACCATTGTTCATTTATATATTATTGTTAATACAGTTCATTTTCATTTAACTGTGTTTTTCTTGTCCCATGTTTACGATATTGCATGCCATTTTGAATGTTTTTCTCTTGTAAATGGGATCTAGAAGGCTACACAAGAGTTTTTCCGAAAAGTAAGTTTAACGCTGTGGTTCGTTGCTCGTCGACCAAACATTGCCAAGGTTAAAGCTCAGTAAGCTCACCTGTGTATTTATCTTATTAGTCATGTGGCGGCGTCTTCGCATTTAAGATCTGTTTTTTTATTAGGTTGTTGCCCTGTGTAGTCTCGTATTGAACCACCCCCAGCTCCACTGAGCAACGCCGGCACCCCTTTTGTTATGGGCTGGGGCAGCAGTGCTATGTAATTCTTTCTTGATTTAAATCATTTCAAGCGCCAGTCACTTAACTAATTAGTGTCATGTCGTAAAGTTCCATTTATGTGGTAACAAACTTGCGCCCTTATCGTAATGTAGTTTTTATGCTGTATCAAGCTATTTATAATTAGAACCTTGTCGTAAAAGGCGATTTAACCTGTAACATATACTAATCCGTTATTTATACCTGCGAATTTTATTTGTGCCCTTGCAGTCCTCTCTCTTTTTCAGGGATTGGTTAGTAGCGCCTTTCGCACTTTTTGCGCCCTTTTTTGATTGGCGAAGTGCTTAGGTTACGTGCTATTTGGCGCCCATATAATTTTCAGTTTAAGATTATAATCTTTTGTTTTACTTACGAGCAGCTCCGGCTGAGAAGTCGGCTGCCTTTGCTACTCTTCTACTTACTGTCAATGTCAGTGTCACTGAAAATGACGTAACACATTGTAAAAGCTACATCTGCAAGAACTTTAACTACTTACTTACTTAGTCGATTCCTCTGTTCCTGGTTAGGATGTACAATGGGAGGGTAGCCAAAGCTATATTGAAAAGAACTAGTAGTACTTCTTTTCTATATCGCTTTGGATATCGTCTCAATCCTTGTTGTTACAGGTTTTTCCTAAGTCTCTTTACTTCTGTTCTTACTTCCCACATTTGTTTGACTGTATTTCGTCATGTATTTTGCATTCTGGAGAAGCGTCCTGTCCGCCTCAGTTGCTTTTGTTTGTTCGTGGTAACCTAAATAAGCTTGCTCGATAGCTTTAGATAACTGACCTATTTGGGTAGACAGTGTTTGCTGATGTTGTTGCATTTTGTTTTTGACATTAATTCGACGTAAGCGACCTACGACATGATATATGCTTGCCTTATGCGTTGTGCTTCATTATCTTTATTATCCACATTAAACTGTTTTAATGCTTCTTGCAGTTCATGAAGTTTTCTAGCAAAAATCTTCAGTTTTTTATGAGGTTCGAAATAAATTCCTGTTGCCATGTCTAGCAGTCCTAACTGCTGTCTATGTATTACGTTTCGCAAAATCGACTACTTCTCGGTTATGTTTGAACCCACTGGACATCCACGAATTAGCAATTCATACGTAGCTCGTCCGTTCCGTCAATAATCCTTCAACATCCATTGCTAATTGTGGTAACTAAACAATCCTCTACCTATACTAATAATACTAAACCTTATACTAATAAAATCAAAAAAGAAAGAAATATCCCTTCAGTACTAATGATACTAATATCTACTAAAATGGCCCCAAATATACCTAATCTAAACACACATTCCTAAATTCTAACAAAATTCCTAAAAATCAACTCGTATATGCAACAAAATGGCTCGATTCCGATAATTACCGATACGACAAAGAACCAATCGATACTGATCAAATATGCTACTGCACTAAATGCCAAAATACTTAATCAGAGGCTCCACGTCATTGGGCGCCAAATTTATTATTTGCTACACGGAGAATTTTCTGTACACAAAAGAAAGAACAGAAAATTAAATAATTTATAACACGGTGGATCAGGAATTGCCCCGTAGTGTAGCAAATTTTCGCCAGGTAGTTCCTGAGCAGGATTGGGGGGGGGGGGGTCGTCCGGAAACGTCACTGGTTCCAGATGTTTCATAAAAATAATAAAAGAAAGAAAACACCAGAGCTTGAAATAACCTAATTGTTTATGTAGAAGTATTAACTCTGCACCATACTCAAAGAAGGCAAAACAAATCTGTAATAGGCTATTTGTCTGTAATTGGAATATAAAATGTACAAGGTTGTAGTTCTTAATAAATTTGGAGTGAACAACAAAGCTATGAATTTAGCTCGCAATTCGCTCGAGTACACGTATCTCAACTATAAAGATATAGTGACTTAAAAATCAAGTACTGCGATATCGATAAACGGAGTCTCATCAAATCGCTTCAACAATCAATTAATTTTCATAAACGTGAACAACTAACGCGAATGGTACCATACCCCTAGGGTGTTCTACACTTACCTGTGTATTTTCAGGGTTAAAGGGGAGTTGTTTTAATGTCTAGCCTCCCGGAAACCCTCGCGTTAAAAATGCATTAAATTTTTAAAATGTTGAGTTCAGTTCACGAGCTGAATGCGACCCAAAAACTCTTAACAGGGTAGCCAATATTAAATACTTATAAATTGAAAATAAACTATTTCGCACAACGAAATGCTCAAGGTGAATACATCGCATTTACACATTTCTTAATTTCTCGGCACCATCGGTCAGGAGTTTCACCGGCGAAAATCGTAGGTAGAATGCTTGATATTTCATAAAAGCAGCACTAACGATATTTTTAGTTTCGATAAATCATATGACTAAATCGATAGCTGTGCACGCAAAAGATACCTGGCGTTGCGTAGCAACTTCGTCAGAGTAGTTATGCAGGGTGGTAGACTCGGGGATGCTGACCAAACGAATGTGCAACATGAGGTACGGCAGGGCGGAAAGGGACGTTTAGGCGCGCACCTTTAGGCGCGCGTTATTAGGCGCGAGCTTTTAGGCGCCAAGCCTTTAGACGCGGGCGCTATTAGGCGCCTGGACGTTTAGGCGCCGCAACTTTAGGCGCCGCAATTTTAGGCGCGGCACAGTTAGGCGCCACGTAAACACGTTTCCGCATGGTTTGAACATATACTGTATTGTCTAACTGTAAATAGGTACATAACTACCTCTTTCATAACAAACGTAGAAACTAGTTATTTATGTTAACTACTTGCAAAATGTGAGCTTTTAAGTAGGAACATTTTCGACGACTAAAAGATCAATTTTGCACGTGTTGCAATTTTCGTGTAAAAACTGAAATTTTGTATATTATATTTTGACATTTCTAAATGATTAATGTTATTATCTTAAATTTTCGTAAAGGCAGCTGTGCCGTTGTATTCGTAGATTATCATATCGATAGTCAACGGCAAGAAACTGCCCGCCAAACAAATATATAAATCTTTAAAGATTACAACCGATCTTTAAAAACTTGTCATTAAATGATTGCTCTGATATTTGCATAAAACACTGCTTAGATTTCACATATCAATTTTTGACAAAAGAAATGTACAGAGCGTTATTTTGAAAAGTGCGTGCTGCTTAAATTTTGGAATAGCACATGACGAAAAGAGATGTTCACAAAATTTAAAAAACCTTTGGAACCAGAAGTAGCTTCTTCAATAAATTGTTGCATACAGGGTGTTCAAAACATGCCATACAAAATTTCAAACTTTAAGCAAATAAAATTGCTAAAAATCACATCCTCTATATTTTTTAATGTTATGAGCAGTATTTATATATTCTCCAAATCAAAAGTTAAAAATTAATAATTTACCGAGTAGTTACTTTTTTACGTTCAGAGTAGCCTACGCTAATTAGGTCAGTTGACGTAATTTTAAAGTAATTGGTTTTCAACACTTCTCTGGAAAGAGTGAAAAAAGTGATGGCATAAACAATATATAATCCACAAAAGTGACGATGATCACTTCACCGGTTTACAACACAACTTGCGAAACGAAACTAATGAAAATTGAGTGGGCACTATGGCCTATATATCCAAGCTTGTTATATTTACGAACCTTGAAATAGAGGAGGATTTAAAACTCAGTTTTAGAAAGACTTATTTGAATTGGAAATTCCTAAATATGTCATTATGGCCAGGCTATTTAATTTGCTTTAATAACTTTGCTTATTTGTTAACTGTACCTAATGACCTTCAGAAGATCGGATTACGGTTAGCTTTAAAATGCCTTAATATGGACAACCAGTTTCTTGCTTACTAAGAAAATAAAAGTATTAAGAATAATTCCCAAAACAGGGCGGACTCAAACTGCAACCATATTTACCTGGAGTATTTATGGCATTATCTTACTAATAATTGAATAGATAGGTGTGCCCAAATAACCTGCCTTGTGCCTCTTTAATTTCAAGAAAATAAATAAAATCAATATTAGCAATTTTCGACTGCATACCGAGTGTTTCACTTAAGGTGCTAACGTAGGGAAATAGCATAGGAAATCGTATATATGCAGATTCCTGCTTAGGTGCCAGTTCGATATGCGGTCTACCATGTATAATACGGTCTACCATAAAGTAGCTGGTTCAATATGCGGTCTACATAATATGCAGACCAACATAGGTAAAGTCTTGTGGTTCAATAAGCGATTTATCGTCAAAAATATTTATTATGTTTAATTAACTACATGTGCATACAGTAAAAATGGTTAAATTATAAGTTTTTATACATATACATCTCTAACATCGTTCAGAAAAGCAATAAACTTATCGTCTGTGTTTTTAAGTATTCTTAAGTATGAATAATTAACCATAATTAATAAACAATTTCAAAAACAACCAAATTGCCGAATAATGAGCAGTGCAAGTACTTAATTATCCGATTGGTAATTAGTTTATTGCTTTCCTTAACGACGGGGTTATAGGGAAACAATGAATAATTAACTACGTATAATTAACAAACAATTTTGGGTTTATTTATTGAACCACATACTTCGCCTATATGTGGACCTGTATATCATTGTACATTAGCATTATACATGGTAGACCGCATATCGAATCAGATACTCAGTGGTAGACCGCATATCGAACTGGCACCCCTGCTTATTACCACTTGCATTGATAGGATTGATAGTGGTATCGATCAAAGAGAAAAAATATGCGCTTAATTTGCTACTACTTTTAGTACGTTAGGATAGAAATAGCTTAAAAACTGTAATAAATATTTTGCATGTTATTCACAAAAAACAGACCAGCCATGATCAAATTTGTTTATGCCAAAATAAATGTTATTTTCAGCTATAATTTACCAAAGGCAGTAGTAATCACCGGCAATAATTTTGACAAATAGCAAATATGTGAATTGATAACATTTATTTTGGCATAAACAAATTTGATCATGGCTGGTTTGTTTTTTTGTGAATAAAATGCAAAATATTTATTACAGTTTTTAAGCTATTTTTATCTTAAACAAGCAACAAATTCAAGTAGCATAGTATCAAATTAAGCACACTTTTTTTTTCTCTTTCGATTGATACCACTATCAATCCTATCAAGTCAAGCAGCAAGCATGAATATACATATATACGATTTCCCTATATTCGTACCTTAAGTGAAACACTCGGTATAATATCCATTTTTCGGAGCGTAGATTTGATAAGAACCACACATTCCCTTTACGAAAATTTAAATCAATGATATTAATCGTGCAGGACTTGCAAAATGTAATTTTTTAAATTTCATATTTTACACAAAAACTAGTGTTGTAACAAGTGCAAAATGGATCTTTTTTACTCCTACAAAACTTTCAGACTCCTAAAAAATATCATATTTAGCAATTACCTACACAAATAACCAGTTTCTATGTAAGTTTAGGAAAGAGGTTTAGTTACAAAACTTAATTCAGCTAGGTAATATATCACATATCAAGAATAATGTAGTAAATTTTTAATTTACGACTGTATTATTTATATTTTAAAATTTGCAGTCATTAATGTTGAAGAAAAATTCAAACCTTCATAAACAATATATATTCGGCTGTTTTACAAGCCTTTTCCAGTGTTAGAGTTTTACAAATTTACATATTGAATTTACATTTTATCGATTATGAACAATTAGTTATTTACATTTTGTATATGGTGTGTATAATTTCACCACGTTAAACTATCCATATATATAAAATGTAAATAAGTCATTTTTCATAATCGATACAATGTAAATTAAATATGTAAATTTGTCAAACTTTAACACTGAAGAAGGCTCGTCAAACAGCCGAATATATTTTGTTTATAAAGGTTTTAATTTTTCTTCAACGTTAATGACTGCAATAATTACCTAACAAGAAATTTTAAAATCAAGAATAATTTTAATTTCTTTGATGTGGCGCCTAACTGTCCCCGTGCCTAAAGTTGCGGCGCCTAAACGTCCAGGCGCCTAATAGCGTCCGCGTCTAAAGCGCTGGCGCCTAAAAGTGCGCGCCTAAAGATGCGCGCCTAAAGAATCGCGCCTAAACGTCCTAGACCGACGGCAGGGTTTTCTTCAACTATTGCACTAAAGAAAAGTCGCGTGGTCCAAACTTCGGACGGCTGCTACACTGGGAAAAAGTCGTGTGGTTGAAATTTCTGAGGCTACCACAGGAGTTGAGGGGGACTTATAATTGTGCAGCAGTCGGTCCTCCAGGTCCTTTAACAAGCGACATGTGCTCCCCCTTCGACTGTAATGAAGGGGGAGCACATGCGGAATATGCCACGAGCAAGGCGAAAATGACACAATATCGAACTCGATGTTCAAACGGAATTATAAAAACATATCAAAGCTGGAAGGTGGCCTTAAGTGAGTGATCTTGCAGAAATAATTTATTGTCCCAGTATAACTGGCTCCATTTTAGCAATCTCATACTGAATTTGGTACGGCTGATCACATGAAGTAAAAATTCCATATCACACCTACAGCCTCAGTAGAAAAAATCTCACGAAATCAGAGCCATAAAATGGCCGCCGGAAATAGTATTCACAATCTGTTTTGAAAATTTATTATAATCCCCTAAAAATTCGATTTTCAAAATATCCCAAAGATGCTAAAATGAGTATGCAACCAAATACACACCTAGAAACTGCAGGTAACCCGAAACATCTAAACTGCATCTAAATATAAAATTACATGTAACAATATCTTACCCTGTCCCTTTTTGTTAGGCACTTCACTCTTATGTATTTTACGTTCATTGTTTGAAATTTCCTTTTGATTTTCGTGAGAATCCACATTTTGCTTGTATAAGTCAGCGCCGATACATGTTTATTGTCTTATACACTGTTATTTTTGTTGTCTTGGAAATCTTTTTATAAATGCTTTTCTAAGTGTGTGGTAAAGCTTTGTTGGGCTTTTTATTCTGCTGTTGATCGCCGGTTCAATTTTCCACGCTCTTTTGCTATGATATAAAAAATGATAAAAAGAATACATTCTTTAAAAAGGTTGAATCAATTTTAGAACTGGCCAAGATTGGTATAATAATTTTAAAATATGCAAGTCGTTTGAATTGTCAAAAATCAATTATTGTTCATATGAGATGCACTGCAGAATGTTATAAAGTATTGGAATATAACTGAATTTTATAAATGCAATGGTTATTTAAGTTTCTAGAAAGTGTATAAATAGTTATAACCTAAAAAATGATTTATGTCAACACATTTAACTAATTTGATTTATTTAAATAATTAATAAGATTTTTCAAAGAGAGTGCTGAGATAAGTAAAAAGGGGTTGTCTATGTTTGAGATAGAAAGAGGGCGGATATAATAAAAATAGGGAAGATATGTCAGATTAAATAATTATCCAGAATTAATTGCATAATAGATAAGCTCTGGGTATAACATAATTTAAAAGGTGTCAAAAGTGTTTATCAGTGCGTGATAACATTGTGGAGAAAATATCAATCAACTAGAAAAACATTGTTACAACAGTAACAAAATCCGGAACAGTCAAAGGGATATTTCAAGGCTGAAGGATGCAGACGAGACACCACTATTGATAAAGCAGATCAAAGGGATACTTCAAGGTTGAAGGATACAGACAACACACAACTATTGATAAAGCAGAGTGAGTTGAAAATTGAAATTATATTATCAGTACTGAGCGACGAATAATATTAACTAAAGAGGAAATTTAAAAAGGCCAATAGAAAGAGATTTTAAAAGCATGCAAATTAGATAAGATTCATTTAATAATAGATTTGTAAACTTGAAGTTCAGAAATGATAATTAATTTTGGAATTGTAAATAAAATAAATTTGTTTTAAATTGTTTAAACGTCCGTAAATTAATTAAACATGAAAAATCACTTACAAATTGGAATAATGGATAACTAAGTTAAACAAGATGTCATTCAAAGGTTGAAATTGAACTATTGACATAATACAAACAATATTTTTCAAAATAATTCAATTCGTTACCATACTTTAAAATAGATTGCAGTGCATAATTAAATATTAAGCAACAGTTACCCTGCAGATAAAGAAATATTAGAGCTAGTCGAGGTTATTATTAATACATGAAAAAGATATCTACAACAAGGTAAGTTTTATATTGATTGAACATTTTTAATAAGTAAATAATAAAGTCACAACACCTTCGTACGTAGCATATTTATGGCGCAGCAACGTGGTGGCTTTGAAAAATTAAATTACGAACATATAACAGATCATTAACAATATTTATGACAGCCAATGATGTGGGCAAAGTAAAGTAGTTGTGGGGCGCGAATTTAAGTAAATAAATTTGTCAGATTTATAACATTTACTAAAGTGAAATGATAACTTATATTTGATGTCAACAACATTTGAAAAATTTTGTACAGGGACCCGACTGTTGCAGTAGGTTATTCATTAACATGTATAGAGGACAGATTAATTTGATTTAAAAGTCAATAAATACAATGGCGGAAAAAAGAAGTCTAAGGAAGAAAAGCAAACTCACGGAAGAGACAGAAAACATGGAGAGAAGCGAAATGGAGGTTATTGGAGAGGACGTACAAGAAATCAACATCATAGAAGTTGAGGTGAGACAGGATGAAACAACAAGACAAGCGGAAGGTGATGAGATGAGGATGGAGAAAAAACAAGCTGATCCGAATCAATTGATGATGGAGATGTTAAGAAAATTACAAGAGGAAGCAGAAATAAGGCAAAAGAAATTACAAGAGGAAGCAGAAATAAGGATGAGTGAGAATGTAAGAACAATAGTAAGTACTAGTATACAAAGTTTACAAGAGGAAGCAGAAATAAGGCTGAGTGAGAATGTAAGAACAATAGTAAGTACTAGTATACAAAGTTTACAAGAGAAGCAGAATAAGGACACGGAAGAAATGAAAGAATATCTAGAACAAAATAAAAAAGAATTGATACAGGTACAGGAAGAGAAATGTAAAGAAGATAGGAACTGGTTAACACAGAATCTACAAGAATTTAAATTAACATTTGATGGTATATTACAAGGACAAGAAGGAAAAATACAAGATCTGGATAAAAAAGTTCAAATTTGTGAAGGCCGTTTAAATGATATGGAAAATACAATCATTGTAGTAAATACAAGACAGGAAGATGGTATGCTACAGTTAAGTGCACAAATAAATGAGAATAACAATAAACAAGATAAGATGTCTGAAGAAATAAATCGAAATTTTGAACAGATGAAGATAAATGAAGACAAGTTACAAGTTAGGATAAATAAGAATGAGGAGAAGATTGGACATATAAGTACAAGTTTAACAGGACAGGTATTTAATCATGTGCCAAATTTTATATCGAACAATGGAAATTCATTAAGATTTGAAGGTAGGCGAAACGAATTTCCTATGATATTTCTACAAAAATTGGATGACTCGGTGAGAAACCAACTACTAGAAGGGATCAAACTTCAAATGACCCAAACTGCATTAAAAGGAACTGCTGAAATATGGTTCAGTTTAATCAAGCCAAATTGCAGCACATATGAAGAGTTTAGAAATGAGTTTATTCAACAATATTGGGGAAATTTCCAACAATCTCAAATAAGAGAAATATTAACAACAGGAAAATACGATACTAGCAAAGGAACGCGCGAAAATTATGTACTAGATCAATTTAGTAAGGCTAGTCATCTTACTCCAAAACTATCTGAGGAAGAAATAGTGCAGCATTTATCCAGACACCTTGAAGGAGAACTAACTAGGGCAGTAGCAGTTCAAAACATAAGGAAAATGAAAGATTTTATTAGTATGGTTAGAAACTACGATGCAGCAGTTGATCGAGAAAGGATAGAGCGACCGAATAACCAGTTTCATCATAATAAAAATCAATATCGTGGGAATTATAATGCAAATTATAAGAGACCTTGGCAAGAAAATAATCCACAAAGACCTGAGAACAATTTAAAAAAATTCCAAGGAAAATACAATTCAAATCATAATTACAATAATCGACCTAGGGATACTTACAATTATGAGGAAAGAAATAATCTGGATAGCCGAAATATGGGTTATAGAGACAATCAAAAATCTAGGCAACAAGAATATTACATAGCCAAGGATGATAATCAACGACAAATAAATTATCTGAAGATGAGACCAGCAAGACAGAATGATCAAGGGGCAGATGAAAGAGAACCAAGTAGCAGTGGAAGAAGAACTGCAAATAACATATGGGAAGAGATTCAAGTGTACAAACCAGAAGTGTGCACAAATCAACAAAAAAAAACGTCAAATTAAAAATAAACTTAAATAAAATAACAAAAATTTTTGGGGGTATAGAACAGCTTTTATTACAAAATGAGGATGTAGAAGAGAACGAAACATTCTTACCATTTTTAAAATTAAGGGTAGATAATAAAACGTATTCTGCATTAATAGATACAGGAGCTCAGGTATCATTAGTAAGGGAACAAGTTGTTAATGATAACAAGGATATTTTTAAGAAACAAATTTTCAAAATTCAAATATAGATTTATTTTCGGCAAATAATAAGAAATTTTCTAACACAAACCTAGCAGTGATGATTAATTTTACAATGGGAAATAGAAATATTGTAGCAAGATTTTTAATAGTAAAGAACTTACATTTCAATTTTATACTCGGAATAGATTTTATGGAGCACAATAAGATGCAGATAAATGTGGAGGAAAAATGTGTGATTATTGATGAAGAAAGGATAAATTTGTATACCAAAATGGATACAATAAGGAATGAATTGATGATTAATAATTTTATGATAAATGAAATAATAAGAGATGAGCAAATAGGAATGAAGAATGTAAAATATAAGCAAGAATTCATTGAAATGTTAAAAGCTAATATTAACCTTGTTAACAGTCAAACTACAACCATAAAGAATTATAGTCACCGCTTGGAAGTAACAAACAGTGAACAATTTTCGGTTAAAACATATCCAATACCTTTTAAATACAGGATACAAGTAAGAAAAGAAGTGGAAACAATGATAAGAAATGGAATAATTGAAAGAAGTTCGACATCCTATATAAACCCCATAGTTGTTGTGAAAAAAAAAGATAATTCGTTACGTTTATGTTTAGATGCGAGACGCATAAATCAAATAACAAAACCTCAATTTGAAACTCTGCAAACTATAGATAGTCTGCTAGCAAAGATACATAATAAAACAATTTTTTCAAAGCTAGATCTGAAGAATTCATTTTGGTTGATAAATCTTCATGAAGAATCAAGAAAATACACAGGTTTCAGAATAGAAGGAGAAGTATTTCAATTTAAAGTGGTACCATTTGGGTTATCAACATCAAGTTCAGCGCTAATTAAAGCTATGCAAAGAATTTTAAACAAATTTGAAGAGTTTTGTGTACATTTTATTGACGATATCCTGATATATAGTGAAAATATGGAACAACACATGATACATTTACGAACAATATTAAATGAATTAAGCATTAACAATTTAAAACTTAATATAGAAAAATGTGAGTTTTTAAAAGATAAAGTAAATTATTTGGGATACATTATAAGTAAAAATGAAGTCAATGTAAATGAAGACAGAATCAAGTTGATAAAAAGTTTTCCGAGACCGAAGAATATAAAAGGATTAAGAAGTTTTCTTGGGATGTTAAACTATTACAAGAAGTTCATACCAAGATTTTCAGATTTATCGATACCACTATTAAATTTATTAAAGAAAAATACAAAATGGAAATGGGAAGAAATACATGAGCAAGCTTTTGAAAACATGAAAGAAAATTTTTATAAGGATTTATTATTAAGACATCCAGATTTTAATACGAAGTTTATATTGAGGACTGATGCGTCGAACAATGCAATATCAGCAGAGTTGGTACAAGTACAAAATCAAGAGGAAGTACCAATTGTATTTTTATCAAGAATATTAAAAGGTTATGAATTACGTTATACCATAGCTGAAAAGGAAATGCTAGCAATCATATATGCAATAAGCAAGTTAAAATTTTATTTAAGCGGGAATAAATTTTTAATTGAGACAGATAATGCAGCACTTACGTTCATGAAGAAAAAAAATTTTTTAAACAACAGATTATATCGATGGGCATTATTTTTACAACAGTATAATTTTGATATCAAACATAGAGCAGGCAGATTAAATGTAACAGCCGATTATTTAAGTAGGAAAGATATAGTTCAAGAAAAGGGCAACAAAGTAATAATAGCTCCAGTATTAATAAAAGATGATGAAGGAAAATATTCACAGCAGAATTTATTAAATATGCAAACTAATGAAGAAATAATGAGATTACGAAGAATAGCATTAATGGAAAATCCTAGGGGGTATAAAATAGTTGATAATATTCTTTTAAAAGAAGTGGGGATGAATGAATTAATAGTCTTAAATATGGAGACTGCAACAGATGTAATCATAGAGATTCATCTGAAATATGGGCATATTGGAATAAGAAAGACATGGATAATCTTTCGTGAAATATTTTACATCAAGAATGATGTTAAAATAGTTAAAAGGATAATTAATGCGTGTAAAATATGTTTGTTTGCAAAAGAGAAGAATTACAAGAATATGAGTGATATTAAAAGCATAAGAGTGGAACATCCATTGGAACTGGTAGCTATCGATTATATAAGTAACTTAATAACTGGACAATATGGACACAAGAATGTCATGTTAATTGTAGATGTTTTTACGAAATATGTAAAATTATATCCTGCTAAGAAGATTAATACAAATAATGTACTGAAGAATCTGAAGGAATATTTTGAAGAATTTGGAAAGCCAAGAAAAGTGTTAGTGGATAATGCAACTTATTTTAAGAATAATAGATTTATAAATAATATGATGCAACAAAATGTAAAGGTTGGTTTTTGTAGTATACGACATCCACAGGCAAATCCTGCTGAAAGATACATAAAAGAAGTTATAAAATTTTTAAGAATTCTAACAAATCAGAAACATAATACATGGGTGAGATTTATAAGAACAATAGAGAATTATATAAATAATACACCAAACTCTGTAACAAAAATAAGTCCAATAGTATTAATGAAACATATAAATCCTGAAAGACTATGACAGCAGACTGATTGTGACAATATAATAGAATTATTACAATTGGCAAGAATAAAAATGGAAAAACAACTTGACAAATATGTACGAAGAGTAAACAAGAAGGTTAAGAAAAGAGAACAATTCAAAATAGGTGATTTTGTGATAGCTAAAACATTACAAGTAGCCAACAAAGAAATAAGTTATGTGCAAAACTTGTTTTACCTTATAGTGGACCATATGAAATTACAAAGATATTTGGAAACACGACTTTTGAATTAAGAAATCCTGAAACAAACAATATAAAAGGAAGATTTCATATTAGTCAATTATATCCGTATACAAATAATCACAATAATTAATTGTGTATTTAGAAGAATAATAGTTCAATTTAAATAAATAGGTTTAGATTATTTTAAACAATTATTAATAATTAGCGTGGGAACACAATAGTTATATTTTTGAAGTTATAAAAAAAAGATATATTCTTGAATTTGTATATATGATTAATATTAGCAGATATTTTCTATTTAAACTTCAAGGGGGAAAATGCTATGATATAAAAAATGATGAAAAGAATACATTCTTTAAAAAGGTTGAATCAATTTTAGAACTGGCCAAGATTGGTATAATAATTTTAAAATATGCAAGTCGTTTGAATTGTCAAAAATCAATTATTGTTCATATGAGATGCACTGCAGAATGTTATAAAGTATTGGAATATAACTCAATTTTATAAATGCAATGGTTATTTAAGTTTCTAGAAAGTGTATAAATAGTTATAACCTAAAAAATGATTTATGTCAACACATTTAACTAATTTGATTTATTTAAATAATTAATAAGATTTTTCAAAGAGAGTGCTGAGATAAGTAAAAAGAGGTTGTTTATGTTTGAGATAGAAAGAGGGCGGATATAATAAAAATAGGGAAGATATGTCAGATTAAATAATTATCCAGAATTAATTGCATAATAGATAAACTCTGGGTATAACATAATTTAAAAGGTGTCAAAAGTGTTTATCAGTGCGTGATAACATTGTGGAGAAAATATCAATCAACTAGAAGAACATTGTTACAACAGTAGCAAAATCCGGAACAGTCAAAGGGATTTTCAAGGCTGAAGGATGCAGACGAGACACCACTATTGATAAAGCAGATCAAAGGGATACTTCAAGGTTGAAGGATACAGACAACACACAACTATTGATAAAGCAGAGTGAGTTGAAAATTGAAATTATATTATCAGTACTGAGCGACGAACAATATTAACTAAAGAGGAAATTTAAAAAGGCCAATAGAAAGAGATTTTAAAAGCATGCAAATTAGATAAGATTCATTTAATAATAGATTTGTAAACTTGAAGTTTAGAAATGATAATTAATTTTGGAATTGTAAATAAAATAAATTTGTTTTAAATTGTTTAAACGTCCGTAAATTAATTAAACATGAACAATCACTTACAAATTGGAATAATGGATAACTAAGTTAAACAAGATGTCATTCAAAGGTTGAAATTGAACTATTGACATAATACAAACAATATTTTTCAAAATAATTCAATTCGTTAACATACTTTAAAATAGATTGCAGTGCATAATTAAATATTAAGCAACAGTTACCCTGCAGATAAAGAAATATTAGAGCTAGTCGAGGTTATTATTAATACATGAAAAAGATATCTACAACAAGGTAAGTTTTATATTGATTGAACATTTTTAATAAATAAATAATAAAGTCACAACACCTTCGTACGTAGCAATATATACACTTTTCTGTCGTGGTTGTCTATAAAGAAGGTATAAAATAAATACCGTGGATGCTCCTATGTTTTATTCTTTCCGGAGTGATTTGATCATATCCTGCTGTTTTCCCAATTTTTATTTTTTAACTGCTTCTATTATTTCCTCGTATATATGTATGTCTGCTGCGTCCGTTTATCTGTTGATACTAACAGTATTTCTTTCTTCCAATGGTGCTTTAATTATAGAATTAAAATATATACCAACTAAATAATTTGCGGCTGTTAACAAGATTTTAAACAGAGAGATCCTCAGTTGTTTGAGATTAGACAAATCAAGAGAATATACCAAATTTTTGTAGACAACACATTGACCTACGATAGCACCGACAAAATATACGATACAATGGTGTACCACCTTTAAACGCTAGATAGCACAGTTTAAGCTAGCTCTAAATCTCGGCAGAATTATGTTGTGAGTAAGGACTAGGCAGCGGTCCTTATGGTTATAAATTTTCACAAACATTAACAATTTGGAAGCCAGTCGTTAAATAAACCATAAACCAAATAACCAAATCTAACTAGCAACCAAATCACCACCTACCTTGCAAATCTTTTAACTTCGCCTAGATCAAAGAAACGAACAAGTTCATGAAAGGCCATAACAATATAATAACGATTAACCAGTAGCAGAAGGAAAAGTAAATTATTTACAATTAGCTCGCAAACCCAGATAAATTAAACAACAAGAGAAATCAGGCAAAGCCTGCGGCTTTACAGCGCTATACAAAATATTGGTGATGGGAGTCAACCCCATCAGCAAGTACAGTAACACGTATAAGTATGATAAGTAGCAAACACTTCCTGAAAAGAGAGATAACGGCAAGGGCTGCTTACTCAATGTCAGTGTCACTGAAAGTGACGTAACACATTGTAAAAGCTACATCTGCAAGAACTTTAACTACTTACTAACTTAGTCGAATCCTCTATTCCTGGTTAGGATGTACAATGGGAGGGTAGCCAAAGCTATAGTGAAAAGAACTAGTAGTACTTCTTTTCTATATCGCTTTGGATATCCTCTCAATCCTTGTTGTTACAGGTTTTTCCTAAGTCTCTTTACTTCTGTTCTTACTTCCCACATTTGTTTGACTTTATTTCGTCATGTATTTTGCATTCTGGAGAAGCGTCCCGTCCGCCTCAGTTGCTTTTGTTTGTTCGTGGTAACCTAAATAAGCTTGCTCGATAGCTTTAGATAACTGACCTATTTGGGTAGACAGTGTTTGCTGATGTTGTTGTATTTTGTTTTCGACATTAATTCGACGTAAGCGACCTAAGACATGATATATCCTTGCCTTATGCGTTGTGCTTCATTATCTTTATTATCGACATTAAACTGTTTTAATGCTTCTTGCAGTTCATGAAGTTTTCTAGCAAAAATCTTCAGTTCGTTATCAGGCTCGAAATAAATTCCTGTTGCCATGTCTAGCAGTCCTAACTGCTATTTATGTATTACGTTTCGCAAAATCGACTACTTCTCGGCTATGTTTGAACCCACTGGACATCCACGAATTAGCAATTTATACGTAGCTCGTCCGTTCCGTCAATAATCCTTCAACGTCCATTGTTAATTGTCGTAACTAAACAATCCTATACCTATACTAATAATACTAAACCTTATACTAATAAAATCAAAAAAGAAAGAAATATCCCTTCAGTACTAATGATACTAATATCAACTAATATGGCCCCAAATATACCTAATCTAAACAAACATTCCTAAATTCTAACAAAATTCCTAAAAATCAATTCGTACATGCAACAAAATGGCTCTATTCCGATAATTACCGATAGGACAAAGAACACTTTTCTGTCGTGGTTGGCTATAAAGAAGGTATAAAATAAATACCGTGGATGCTCCTATGTTTTATTCTTTCCGGAGTGATTTGATCATATCCTGCTGTTTTCCCAATTTTTATTTTTTAACTGCTTCTATTATTTCCTCGTATATATGTATGTCTGCTGCGTCCGTTTATCTGTTGATACTAACAGTATTTCTTCCAATGGTGCTTTAATTATAGATTTAAAATATATACCAACTAAATAATTTGCGGCTGTTAACAAGATTTTAAACAGACAGATCCTCAGTTGTTTGAGATTAGACAAATCAAAAGAATATACCAAATTTTTGTAGACAACACATTGACCTACGATAGCACCGACAAAATATACGATACAATGGTGTACCACCTTTAAACGCGAGATAGCACAGTTTAAGCTAGCTTTAAGTCTCGGCATAATTATGTTGTGAGCAAGGACTAGGCAGCGGCCCTTATGGTTATAAATTAATCTTCACAAACATTAACAATTTGGAAGCCAGTCGTTAAATAAACCATAAACCAAATGACCAAATCTAACTAGCAACCAAATCACCACCTACCTTGCAAATCTTTTAACTTCGCCTAGATCAAAGAAACGAACAAGTTCATGAAAGGCCATAACAAGATAACAACGATTAACCAGTAGCAGAAGGAAAAGTAAATTATTTACAATTAGCTCGCAAACCCAGAATGATTCACAAATCTGCACTTTTTGAACGCTCTTTTACATATACCGCGACAAATATTTATAACTCCTTGCCATCTCGCATAAGAAACCTTCCAATTTCTTGTTTTAAACGACGTTTGTCAAAGTATCTCTTTGAACTTCAACGCAGTGCCAAGGAGTATCTTTTTACTTAAAATAATGTATAGAAATTATCTGTTAGTTCTGAATTTAATTTTGTCAACCACAAATGACTTAAGTACAAATCTAACAGTGGTAACGTCTACTGACCGCCTAATTAAATATGGTTGCAATAACAATTATTTAACAAGGTTGAGTGGAAGAACAGGTGTTTCATAACACCTGAACTCCGCCTTTGTCACACATTTTTTTTTGTTCCTTAATTTTTTTTGTGTTATAATGTAAATATTTGAAGTTGCTTCTGTGAAAATAAAGTCCATTGTTATTATTATTATTATTATTAAACAACAAAAGAAATCAGGCAAAGCCTGCGGCTTTACAGCACTATACAAAATATTGGTGATGGGAGTCAACCCCATCAGCAAGTACAGTAACACGTTATAAGTATGATAAGTAGCAAATATTAACATCTGGCTGCCATACAACCATCCAGCCAAATGTATGCAACGTAGCTAACTTCGACCGGCTTGCAAAGTGTTAAATTGAAATTACTATAAGTCAGGTGCCCAAGGGCACACTACGCGTGGGGTTCGTAACAGGGCACATACACGATTTCAGCTATCCCTGTGTGAAAACGGATAAGCGTTAATAAAACTACGTGTTATAATGACACGTCCGTTTTTTGATATTCAAAGGACTTATACGATAGCAGGCAATCGCCTTTATCGACACAATCAATCCCTGAAATTCAAATTACATGTATTTACTGTTGGTTGGGCTGTTGGTTGACTCGCCCTCGAAAGCAGTCGTCCGGGCGTTGAATCCTGGTAAAATGTTAAAATTCTTCACGTCTGCCCTAAGTGCAATAATCTAAATTTTTACGAAATCTTCGAAATTGTCTCCCGGTTAAACGATCGTTGCCTCAATGAGGTCACAGAGTTTGCTAACAGTAGTAATTATATATTCCTCAATCTAAAATTTGATTAATTGCTTAACTTAATCCATTTATCGGTTTTTGTGGCTTTGATATGTATTTAAAGTTCTCACCTTGGCTGACCGTTGTAGATAAACAAATAGTTTATTTCATTTATCGCTATACTGCTAACAGGCAGACAGACAGACAGACGCAATTAAGAAAACCTCTTTTTTGTCATCTAGGGACCTTGAAACGTGAAAATTTGAAGAAATCTCGGAAGGTGATTTTTTCGTGATTACAATACTTCCTTCGTCTTTCAGACGAGGGAAGTAAAAACAACTAATATGGTACCGATATATGCAAAGTGTGGAATACCAAGGAAACAATAAAGGAATGTCTAAAACACGCTATGTGGTTAATTAATTTGCTGATAATGATTGGTGTGGCAGATGTGTATTTACATTTCTAAATATTTCCTGGAAATGGCTATGGCCTACACAAAGTCCGTTGTAAGCTTTTTGAAATTTTATTGAAAATGTGTTTTAATGTGCTTGGAAATTTATTAAAAACTGAAAAAGTTGTACAAAAGTTATTGAGAATTTCTTAAATGTATGCTGCAGGTTCGCTGAAAATTCGTTATTAATTTGCGGAAAATTTAGAGGAAATTTGTTAAAAATTGTGTTGCACTAAAAGCAAATAACACAACTTTCAAAAATTGCAAGGCAATTGTTATAAGCATGTTTAATATTTATTTCAACAGATGATGCCGAAATTGTGATTGTCATTAAACGCATGGCTGGTCACTAAATTTAATATATTTAAACCTGCCGTTATTATTTGTATAGTTCCCCTTATACAAGGTGTTTCAAAAATGTCTGCCAAAATTTCTAGGACGTATAGTACATCAAAAAATAAGTGTAGTTTATTCTATAAAACTATTTCTGAAAATGCACTCCCAATGAGCTACAGCCCCTAGAAGGAGACTCTCAAAAATGGTTTTTTGGCATTTTCTTCAAAACTGTTACAGGTAACTTAACGAAATTTGGTACAGGGGCGTAGTTTTTTATGAGAAATATTACTAATTTGTTAGAATCTTCATATTTTATTCAGGGGCATAATTTACAAGGGGGCTGGAATGGTTCAATTACCCTATCTTTTTTGTGCGTGGTTTTATCTAATACATGTATCAAAAATCTCAAAACTTGATTTATCTTACATAAAAAAGGCCATGTCGGTCACGTTGTCTTGTATCTGTTTTAATTTTAATTGTTTGTTTATTTATGACTGTCCACTTTTGACATTAGGTGCGGTGTTTGCTCTTTGGTTTTTTCCCCGTATTTTTCTAAGCTTTATCTTTTAGCCTGAAGATGGTTTAATACATAAGCCGAAACATGTAGCGCATGTAAAATATATGTTAATTTTATGAGGAAGACAGTGTTTTCTTTACAATAATTTACTGAATCACCTCATTGTGAGAATGGACCAGATCCTGAATTTTTCCTGGTAAAAGTTTATGTTGCTGGAACTTGGCCCCAAAATTGGAGCTGCTGGCATACAGGAAAAATTCCAACGGAGTTGCAGACAGGACTTCATGCCAGATGACAAAGATTACACCGGGGGGTAACAAATAGGCCTTTAATACGGAATTAGTACAGAACAAAAATAAACTGCAAAAATAACTCACCAAAGATGGAAATCAGCCTCACGTAAGTTTTCAAACGGACCCCGCTAGAAGCATAAACCTAAATTGTCGACAGAAACAATTACGGCCAGGAAATATAGCTTACTTGATCAAGGTATTCAAAAAGATTTAACACTGGAGAATAAGTTATAATCATGGGGTCGCAGAATTATACAAATCTCCTAATATGGTTAGGCATATAAAACTCATGGGGCTTAAATGAACTGACCACGTATAATTTAAGAGTGCTGAATTCAAAAAAGTGCATTTTGATGAAAATAGAGGATAAGCAAGGGCACGGCAACGATGGCAAAAAATATAAAAAAGATGCATTGGGAATTCGCCAGATACGAAACTGATATGCAGTAACAGGAGTCAGTGTCCTGTGGAATAGAAGAATTAAGGAGGCTCAAGCCCACTGAGAGTTGTAACGTCACGGAAGAAGAAATGTTTCTTTAATTAAATTAATGTAATTAAACATACTTAAAACTTTAGATGATTTTAGTAATAACAGTTGCAGTGATTAATGTCTGATACATCGAAACATTTTTCTTACAACTTTATAACACTTGTTAAGCAGCGAATTTCAAAGTATGAATGGAAGTGCACTTCAATTCAGTCCCCATCGTTTCAATTTTCAGCAACAAATCAATACTCTGGTTTTTACTGGCAATTATTCTTCTTAACAGCCCTTTAGAGACCACTCCTGGAAGTAGCTCTCCCCTTCATTTTTCCATTACTTTATCTATCCAACGTTTTCAAAGTCGTACAACTCTTCTCTTATGTACTCTCGGTCTTCAGTTTAGAATTTGTTTGGTACATCTATTTCCATCCTGTTTTGCAACCTGGCCCACCCAACTCCACTTCACAGCCTCTATTTGTTGTATGACGTCTTTAACCCTTGTTCTAGTACTTATATGTTGATTTTATAAGTCATCTCTGATGCCGACCCCCAGCAAAATCCGCCCAATAGCTCTTTGAGTTGTTCTTAGTTATTAAGGTAGATTCGTAACATTAGTATATGTTGTGAGGGTCGCGTGTTTACAGACACTATATTTTTTATCCATCTTATTTTAGGAAAGAAAGTTTTTTTTATTTTTAGGTTTCTTATTTCTAGGGTAATGATAATCCGTAGATGCATTTTATGTATAAAATAAGTGGAAATTATGTCACATAACGAAAGATTTCGTTTTGTTTTGCAAGTTGTAACCCAATTCCTTCACAGCCGTTGGTCGCACCTCGGCGCTATAATCGAAAATTCCTATATTAGATTTATGGCCAGAGGCTTAGGAGAATTTAAGAGCGCCCATGCCCAAACCGCCGAATAAATGAGTTTGGGAAATTTATTGGTTTAGGATTTCAGCCACATCGCACACGTGGCAAACGGAGTACTGGGAAATATTTAAAACGCGACAGAAAAGGGTTAAAACCCGTTGTGGGTTTTGAAAGAGTAACGGCCAATTAAAATCACGTCTCTATAGCAACAAAATTTAGATTTCGTTGTCATTGGCCGGATGCCCACGGCGCGGCGCAGGATGGAAGGGGCCTCTGAAGTTGCATAAAACACTCGGCATAGAACGGGAGAGGGTAAAAAAAGCTAGGTCTAGTGCAGTTGGTAGCTCGATGACGAAACTCGGAGAGCTATTACAACCGATTCTAACTCATCTAATCCTTACCTCCATTCATACAGCGCAGCCGACATTTGCAAGGTTCCCTTGTTAGTACGGTTGTGTTGTGTCGATTCTTTACTCTTCCCACTTTATTAGGCACGGCGCAGCCCGACATTTGCAAGATTCCCTTGTTAGTACGTTTGTGTTGTGTCGATTCTTTACTCTTCTCACTTTTCTAGGCACGGCGCAACCCGACATTTGCAAGGTTCCCTTGTTAGTACGGTTGTGTTAGTACCAATTCTTTACTCTTCTCACAACCGCACTTGACGCCGCCAGTAACCCATAGTAACCAGGCAAAGGCAGACTGCGAGCTTTCTTGCCACTAGGCGAACTAACAACGAACAGCTTCACCGTTCGGTTAGGGACGAAACTGGGCAATAATTAAGAGTAATGTAGTGCTTTTACTTTGGTCTTAATAAAGAACAATCGCTTGCCATGATGTTGTTTTCTTTGGTGTAAGAGTTGAAGGTCGCCAGTCTCTATACGAACTGAGCAAAGTTGGCCTAAGTACGGCCACTTAGCTGCAGCACCTGTAACGCCATCAAAGCACCCGCAGAAACCAGTAAGAAAATACACAACGTAGGCGCGTACACGGGCCCACAGGTAACAAGGGTGTGCACCATTACAATGTGTATCTATATTATTTTCTCGGCGTTTAATAAGATTTGTTCTTTTTACGAAGGAAGCACGACGTTGCCAACTCAAGGTTAACTATTTTGCGTTGAGCTCTTTTCTCCCTATTTATAGGGGGACTTACTATTTCATATACTTTTGTTTGTTGCTTACTCGACTTATTAAGGTTTTCAACTCCGTTTATTAACTAATCAAGTTTCAAATTTGATAAATTGAATTATGCGTTTTTATTCACAATCTATATTTTCTGTCTTGTAACCCATCATTTAAAGGCTTAATAAATCTCATTTGTAAGGTACATATTTGATTTCTTTGAGTAAAAGTGCCCGTATTTAAGCAGTAAAGAAACCCGCCCTTAATTCCAAAGTGTATCACCCTTAAACGATAGTGAACACTGCCCTGGGTAGCTCAAACCCTCAGCAGAATATTGCATAAATAAGAACCAGGCGGCGGTTTTTAAGGTTACAAAATATGAACACATTTTAAGCCTTATGATTATAATAGCAATTTATAACGTTTCAAGCATATCAAATATTATTTTATAAGATGTTCCAGTAATGTGCTAGTTTAAGTTTTACAAATTGTATAAAATAGCATTGGTCTTGATAATAATTTGTAAAACGGTATTAAAAATAGTGTTAGCCTTGATTTGAACATCAAAATATAATCAGAGCCAACGAAGAAAGAGGGGTCCAGGCATCGTGGGACTTACTAGGGGCTCGAGTTAAGTCCTAGTTTCCATAGGAAAAACAAAATAAAGGCCAGGAAAGTTTTTCCTAAAATACTGAATTTAATGTGTAAGTGGCGTCGGTTTTTTGTGCATTTCCGGGAGACGCGTTATCTGAATGTTTTTTTTTTTCGTGGCGTGTATGTACTTACTGTTATTGTTATCACCTAGGCAACGCTTTAATTACGTAATCACTGATAAATAATTTGTGAAAAAATAGCGAACTCGATTTGCGAAGTTGTGACGTTGAATCGCCATATTTGAATTTGGTTCCCATTAGTTAAAATATTCAGTATTGTAGTGGTCCCAGTGATTAAATATGCATTATTCAAAGCATTTACAAGTAAATTGTTAAAAAGATACCACATTATTTAAGTTGATAGCATATGTATCTATAATGTAATTTTCCTTAATGTGTGTCTGTGGCACAAAATAAAATCTCACGTTCCGGCTTCACAGATGTTTATATTTGTTTAGGTTATTTTTTTCTTATCTTAGCGCTCGGCTCGGAGCTTGACCTTTCGCGTATCCTATTTCACGTGCGCGCCGAGTCAAGACTCGCAGCGCGGAGCGCGCGGTTTGCTTGTTTCAAATAATTTATACTAAATCAAGATAATACCTGCTAGGATGTAGAAACCCAACCCTTTGAGATGATAGTCATTTATTTAAATAATGATATCAATATTATATACACTCAATAATAACCGCAATAATATATTTAATTGAAAAACAAGAGGGCCCAAGTCGTTAATCACAACAACAAAAGTAAGTCTAGCTAACAATTTACTTCATGACCTACCTTGGATGTCTCTGCTTCACAATCCTAAACTAAAAAGAAACGAGCAAAATATCCTCTCATCGCCAAATAAACGGCACTACTCGAGTTTGAATTCGCGTTGACCAGATCCCAGTTAGCCACATAGTGGAAGTCCCAAGGACAACCTCGCGACTCGAGTGCCAGGCAGAAAAGAAATTCGTCTCGCAACAAAATTGGCGACCTGCGTTGCTTATCATAAGGTGTGCGCATGTGAAATTGAAAATTTTCGTGACTGCAGTAACCCCTCGGAAATGAAGATATGTGCTGCGTACTAACAAGTCAGAGATGCGAACTTCAAAAATACAACGGGGGGCAATCCATTCTAAGTAGAGGGAAGTGGATGGTTCTGGAACCTCCCCCCACCACTTGGCCTTGAGTTCAAGGCCAAGGCCACGTTCAATCCCAAGGTCACATGCAAGGCGAGGTCAGGTTCAATCCCAAGGTCACATGCAAGGCGGGGCCACGTGCAAGCCCAAGGTCACGTTCGAAGCGAGGCCATCAACAGTAACCTTGAAGACTGGGTATAACATGAGGTGTAGTTTTGTGTTCAGTAGTATATCGTGTGCTGTACTAGCAAAAAACAATGGATCAAGTACAAAAGGTTGGTGAAACTGTGAAGGGGCGAGTATCAAAGAAAAAAGTGAAACTGTTATATCCAGTATTGTTAAACGCAACAAGTTATCCGTTGAATAAGTCAAGAAATAAATCTGTGAGTTTGGGTTTGACCTGTTTTGGATCGTTTGTGCCGGGAGTGCTAATTAGTGGGATTAACAACAATTTTATACTGCTAGACGAAGGAGAGTGGCAAGTCTTTCTTAAAAATGAAGATGTGATAAACAGGCATTTTAACTATGAAGATGGAGATTTAAAACCGGTGGATATAAGTCCAGGCAAACGAATATATTTCCAAAAAATCGGAAATAAGAAAGTGATTGTGCTGCAGGAACTTAAGCGATCCCAAGTGTATCTCGGTATGCAATCAGTAGCAGAATTGTGGGGGTTGCTACAGCTGCTAAATTCTAAAGCTGAATTATTGAAAAGTCAGATGTTTGAACAATTTTACAGTAGTATATTGGACGCGGTTTGGAATTTACCCGGCGACCTTAAAAGAAGCATTGAGGATGCGTTACCGCCAATAAAATCCGAAAATGTATACTGCATGCATGAAATGCTAAAGTATGCTTTGGACGTCATTAGATATGATATTGTGTTTAAACAATACACCCAACAACAGCAAACGTTGGAACAATAAGTGTTTATCATGTAGTTATAACGATGTAATAAAAAATTAAAATTTTTAAAACGTTTATTATACAAATAACTTACTGACTAACTTAGAAACTAACCTAACCTAACAACTTAAAATCTACTCCTCAACGTCTCTTTCGTACCCTGAATTGTTTTCACCACCACTGTCACCGTTTTCCATTCCTTCACCACCACTGTCACCGTTTTCCCCACCCGAAGACCAACCTTGCGTGGAGACGTCGAAAATGCTATCTCCAACAGAAGATATGGTGTCAGATACGTGATCCATACCGTTAATCCTCGGATCATTTGGACTCCATATGAGACTGATGTCATCAGGTATGGACAACCCATCCGATCGGAGACTCGACGGTGTAGACGACCTATCCAACAGCATATCTTCATCAGGCTGGTCAATGCCGGCCGAGTCCGCATTCAACAGCCTCGACCTGATGTTGTTCAGTTCTGGGATGTTGAGGTCTCCGATGTATTCACCATCCGTCGTGCATAGGTGCCCTTCCACGTAGTGGAAGAAGGCACAACGCCCGGACGGATAGATTCGGGTGCGAAGCAAGACGAGTAGAGGATGTAGTAGCTCAGGACTCCACGAGAAATCCCGAAGCCATACCCTCACATCGCCATTGGTGAGGTTTTCTACCTCCCACTCGGGGGCGAAACAGACGTTGTTCGATCGAAAAAACCACACCAACTGCATTTCAACTGTGAAAAGAGAAGTAGCTTATTAAAGATATAACTAAAATTGGCAAGCTTTTACTAAAACAGTTAGTAACAATTGAAACAGGGTCGGTCATTCTGCCGGACTCATATTTACAACTGGTAACATACCTGTAATGTAACGATGATGCGGTTCAATGGTGTGGTTGGACAGTGGTGGAATGATGTGGGCAGCCCCACTATAGCTGTAGAAAGACATGTAATTTCTCAAAGAAGCAATTCTCTCCTACTTACGTAAACGGCCCAAATCATCTCACTTAATTCCAGGTCTCTGTAGAGTTTGATTTTACGTCCCAGAAACCACCTTGTCTCTAACAAAGTGGCTTCCGGGACGTAATCGCAGTTGCCTATGGTTGCCACGTCATCCTAAAAATAAATGTATTGTGAACCGGATTTATGAACATATAATTTTCTTACAGTCCTATACTTTTCCTTGACGTATTCGATTAAAGCTTTCTCTAAAAAATTATAAAAATTTATTACATCAACTATTAAAATTTACAAAAAAATTACCGAAAGGCGACTGGACTGGGCCGCACTTTACGCTTTCAAGAAACTGATCTGTAAATTTCTTGCATGTATACTGTTTAAAATACAAAAAAAAAACAAGCATCTTACCCATTTCTCTGGTCTGATTTTATCTGAAAAATGTTTGAGAATTTAGAATAGCGAAGTAACAGTACAATGCAAAAAAAAATTCCAATCAAATATCTTAATGATGATACAAGCATTTTAACATATAAAATAAAACATATCTTACCAATGGAGCAGATTGTTGCAGCTGAGGAAACTGTGATTTTGTAATGCAACAGCGGCTGCTTTATATACAAATCTCTCCTACCTACATCTCGACTTGGAGGGAAGGGTTGACAAATTATGCAGCAAATTTGTAATTTTGCTAATTACGGCGCTATCTAATCATAGTTTTAAATTAACTGATTTTTTTGTAACAGCATTAGCTTTCTCATAAAAAAACACGTTTTTTAATACCCGACACGGCATATTTTGTGCAAATTTGTAATATGTATTTAAATGATTTATTTTAAATAGCATAATAATTGCATATGGTGAAATTTGCTTTCTGCAGGGTAGGTCACATGTAATTTTTAATTCATATCATTTTTAATAAGTACGCGAAAAGCCAACAATGCATAACTTGTAGTAAAGTTTAATTGACGTGGTGGCATTGTTTAAAACGGTAATAATCAATAAATAATTCATGCACTTTAAAAGTGATATGAATTAAAAATTACATGTGACTACTTAATATTTTTTAAAACAGTTAATTCGCTTACTAGTAATAATGCAAACTACAATTTGTTATGAAAAAGTCGTGCAAATCAGAATTGGACGTATTATTTGCAAATGCATTTCTGCTTCGTAAACAAGAGTGACGTCAATGGAAAAATTTACACTTATGTTAAAAACATCTTTGACCCGGGCAAATGGTCCTTTTATTTTTTTGCTTCGACTTTGAGACGACCTGGGCAAATGCAGCAGGATGCAATGTTGCATCCGCTTTAGCAGTTCGTAAACAACTGACGTCAATGGAAAATTGCGACAATTAGAAGTTTTTCAAAGTAATCAGATATTTGCGAAAATTCACAGAGAGATACAGTTTCTCATTCTGAACAACTTTTCTTAATAAAATTTTGCCGTATTATGAACTAACGAGGCAGCACTTTTGAAAATAAATTTCGTTTTAGCACAATTACCGACAATTAGAAGTTTTTCAAAGTAATCAGATATTTGCGAAAATTCACAGAGGGATATAGTTTCTCATTCTGAACAACTTTTCTTAATAAAATTTTGCCGTATTATGAACTAACGAGGCAGCACTTTTGAAAATAAAATTCGGTTTAGCGCAATTGCAAACAATTAGAAGTTTTTCAAAGTAATCAGATATTTGCGAAAATTTACAGATGGATATAGTTTCTCATTCTGAACAACTTTTCTTAATAAAATTTTGCCGTATTATGAACTAACGAGGCAGCACTTTTGAAAATAAATTTCGTTTTAGCACAATTGCAAACAATTAGAAGTTTTTCAAAGTAATCAGATATTTGCGAAAATTCACAGAGGGATATAGTTTCTCATTCTGAACAACTTTTCTTAATAAAATTTTGCCGTATTATGAACTAACGAGGCAGCACTTTTGAAAATAAAATTCGGTTTAGCGTAATTGCAAACAATGAGAAGTTTTTCAAAGTAATCAGATATTTGCGAAAATTCATACAGTGGTTTAATTTTACATTCTGAATAACTTTTCTTAATAAAATTTTGCTATATCTTTAAGGAAATTAGCATCGTAATTAAATTAATATTGAAAGTTGAAGTTGGCCTTCGCATTTCGTATAAATGCAGACCTTCAAGCTGCAGCAAACCATTTTGTTACCTGCTTTTGCAATGTCAACTGTGTGCCAATCTTGTAGAGGTGTTCTACTACCCAAAAAGATGTCTAAATACTCGAGGCTTAGCTTGAAGAAAACATCGGAAAAGGGTAAAGTTAAACTTTGCGCCTGCACGGAACCGAGCGTTTCCGCACTGACGTCGCCGCAAGCGGCCATTACGGTTTTAAGTGACGTATTAATTGCTCCTAATTACGAAATTATTTCTCCAAGTAGTCAAGGTTCGAGTAAAATTTTAAAATCAGCTTTAAAAAAAGGTCAGAAAATTAAAAAAAACCGGCAAAATTCAATTTTGGGAAATATATAGAGAATATGAAGGAGACTGAGAAGAAAACGGGAGAATTTCAGGTTCAAGTGGAAAATGTATCCACATTTGATAGTCGGACAGTTGGTGAACTGTCTACTCCAAAATTCCAAAATATGCCGATGCAATCTGAGTCTCCGCATCTATCACAAACGGAAATGTTTATGGAAGCGTTCGATTTTGACGACATTCCATTGGAAAAGGCGGCTTCCGGCGACGGTGCGGCGCAAGAGTTTACAACCCTTGTAGATGGTTTGGAGATAGACTCCGGCTCAAGTCGACCGACCAGTCGAATTTCGAAGCGGCTAACAATCCAACCTTCGGAAAATGTGGCCGCAGCGCCTTCTGTCATTGTACAGGCGTCTCCGGTTTCGGGTGGTGTAGCTGTTGTAGCCACTGGGAGTGACGTAATCGATACTGTGGTGTCGATTACGTCTACCCCGCAGGAGGAAGACATGGATGACATTTCGCCATCCCAGCGTGCCGAACGTGAATACGTGTCTAATCGGAATGCAATAAATGCTAAAGCTGCCGATCTTCGCAGTGGAGAGCATTATCTAAGGTATATTAGATATTATTTTTTATCCATATATGTTATTTAACATTGAAGGTGTTTAGAACGTGCTTTTCCCAGTTTAGTAGCTTATATTGTTATTAGCTCCCTAGAAATTCGAGCCGCCAGCCTAGAAGCGACGATGCATGATGAGTACCTAAAAAGCATAGCTGCTTTACCTAAGATCCGCCACGGCCACAGCGCAACTAACATGGACCTCTTTAAGAATGCTGCGTTAGCAAGGCTAGAGCTAATTCAAGATCTGTTAGCTGTGGAGAGTGCGATTCGTGCAAGACGTCAGGATCTCGATAAAAAAGCTAAGTAACGAGTAGATAATCGTTTAACATATCATACACCTCTAACACAAATAACCTTGCCCCCTATCCTCTCCAGGGTGTCCAAAGCGAATCCTCCCCGTGGTGACACCTGGGTAATCCGTTCGAGGTTTAATTTGTTAATCAGTGTTTATAAATAAAGGTGTTCATTGCGTTTGTGAATAGTAAGCCTCGAGCTGGGTAGCTAATCGCGCAATTAGTATATTAACCGATTGCGCGAGACTAATTTGCCATTATGTTCCGGTGCACTGCTTGTGGAGAGTCCTTCACCAGAGCTGACAATTTGTTTCGCCATCGAAGAGATAGCTGTCGCCACGATCTGAGCCACCCATCGACGAGTGGTAAGTGGAAACGTGTTAATTGCTGTTGATTATATCGATTGTGTGTTTCCTACAGGTGACGCTATGGAGGCTTCGGTAGCAGCTGGTGAGGGACCATCGGCGAGTAAACGTCCAAGACCTAATGACTCCAGCGGTGGTGAGTGCGTCTCTATTGTAGTGTTTCATGTTTTCCAACGTTTGGTTTAACAGAACAGCTCCCCAAGACGCAATACTGCGACGTGTGTGATGAAAATGTTCGTCGGACTTGTTTCGTTGGACACCTGAGGAGCAATCGTCACACGAGTCGGTGTGATGTCATCCACCTGGAGAAAGGAGTGGTAGCCCTTCCAAGCGCCTTCAAGTCCCGTGTTGCCAGCTACAGGGTGTCCACGGAAAATTATCATATAAGTGTTGTAGAATATATGACGGAATTGAAAGACAAAATTATAGGTCTAATAGAAGGACAACTGACCAAATTAAACAGTATAAAATTAAATTTCGAACTTTTCGGGTATTTTATTTTGGAGACTCAAGATGTACAAGACGTCAAAAGTTTTAATACGACCAACGAGGTGGTCACTCGCGGTACAGACTTGAACGAATTATATGATAATTTAACGGGGATATTGGACCAGAAGGTGTCCGAATTTGAGGAACGCGATTCAGGTGTGTATTACAATTGTAATTCTTGTTAATGTTACTAACCGCAAAATGTTTACAGGGTGGATCTTGAAGCAGCTGCTGTACCTAGAATTAAATATAAATAAATTCAATCCGTTTCGGGCGTCTTCGTATATCCCGCTCCCGGAGCAGATTCAGACCAAGAAAGCGATCGTGAACGTCCAAAACGTCAAGGACGAGCGTTGTTTCGGGTGGGCGGTAACCTCGGCCCTCTGCGAGCCAGATGGACCGTCTAATCGAACGAGTTCGTATCCAGATTGCAGCGATTTTTAAAATTTTAAGGACATTAAATTCCCTGTTAGATTGCGCGATATTTCTAAATTTGAAAAAAATAACCCTCAACTTTCTATAAATGTATACGCGTTGGAAAAAACTTTTCAAAACGATATTACCATATATGAAGTTGTGGGACCTCTGTACTATTCGCCACGTATAAAAAACAGACATATAAATTTACTGCTTCTAACAGACGGCGAAGGTAATAGCCACTACTGTTGGATCGCTGATTTGTCTAGGTTAGTTTCGCGGCAAATAACGGCTAGGGCCAATGCGAAACATTTTTGTAATGGTTGTCTAAATTACTTTCGCACCGATGCCCATCTGGAGAACCATAAGCTTTTTGACTGTAATCATGTATGCACAAAGTTGCCTACGACAGAGCCGATCACGGATAAGTGTGGGGAGGTGAGGCCCCAGAACATCCTTAAATTTGATAATTATCATAAGCAATTGAAAGTGCCATTTTGCATCTATGCAGATTTCGAGACAGTTTTATCACCTGTCGATGGTGGGGATCAGGAGCCGGATCGCGAAAGACCTTATACGATCAAAACGTGCGAGCACAAACCGTATTCTTTCGCGTATTATTTGAAATGTTCTTTTGATGATACTCTATCCAAATTCGAAATTTATAGGGGTGAGGATGCTGTGGACGTGTTTGTTGAACGTCTAGACAGAGACGTTCGCGCGCTATATTTCAACAGTTTGAAGCATGTTGTACTCCTCAAGCCTCTGGCTCCGCAAGAAATTCAAAATTTTAAGGATGCTGCTTCATGTCATATTTGCAATCGTCCTTTTGGAGAGGAGAACGTAAAGGTTCGCGATCACGACCATTTGACCGGAGAATATCGGGGAGCTGCCCATTCTAATTGCAATCTGAATTATAAACTTCCAAATTTTATTCCCGTATTTTTTCACAATTTAAATTACGATTCCCACCTTTTTGTCAAACAGTTAGCTCAAAATAACGAAGAGCTTGATGTCATTCCAGAAAATAAGGAAAAATATATTTCATTTGGCAAACGTCTTTGGGTAGATGAAGTCGTTGTTGACGGAAAACGGAAAAACGTTTATATGCAAATTCGATTTTTAGATAGTTACCGATTTTTAAGTTCTTCTTTAGCATCGCTGGCCGCCACGTTATCAGATGATCAGTGTGTTGAAATTCATAAGCAATTCGGACATGACATCAAATTCGAACTGATGAGACAGAAAGGTGTGTTTCCCTATTCGTATCTGGATTCATTTACAAAATTAGACGAGCCGGCGTTGCCCACAATCGCCCAGTTTTATGATCATTTAACTGAGACGCATATTACTGAGGTCGATTACGAGTACGAGCGTGCCGTTAAGGTCTGGAAAACTTTCGAATGTGAAACGTTGGGCGACTATTCCGATGTTTACCTCAAATGTGACGTGTTTATATTGGCAGACGTTTTCGAAAACTTTCGCAATTTTTATTTAAATCAATATAATTTAGATCCGGCGCAGTACTTCACCGCCCCCGGTTTAAGTTGGGACGCCATGTTAAAATATACGGGGGTTGAGTTGGAACTGTTGACGGATATGGATATGTTTCACTTTTTTAGAAAGGGTATTCGTGGGGGAGTTAGTACTTGTGTCGGGCGAAAGGCTATTGCCAACAATAAATTTGCGGGTAACTATGACGCTTCAAAGCCCACTTCTTTTCTTGTGTTTTTAGACGCCACCAACCTTTATGGCCATAGTATGAGACAGTTTCTACCGCAAGGTGGTTTTGTTTGGTTGACTGACGAGGAAATTGATAGTTTTGACGTATTTCAAATTTTGGACGACTCAGATACTGGGTACGTGTTGGAAGTTGACTTGCGGTACCCTGAAAATTTACATGACGATCACAATGACTTCCCCTTTTGCCCCGAGCTATTGGTGCCTCCACAGGGAAAATTTAAAAATGCAAAATTAATTCCAAATTTGTATGACAAACACAATTATATTATTCACTACAGAAATTTGAGGCAATGTTTAGAGGCCGGCTTGATTTTGGTTAAAACGCATAAAATACTTAAGTTTAGACAATCTCCATGGCTCAGATCCTACATCGATTTAAACACAAATTTACGTAACCAGTCTGACAATGAATTTAACCGAAATTCATTCAAACTAGCTAACAATAGCGTCTTTGGTAAAACCATGGAAAACGTGGACAAAAGGGTTGTTGTAAAGTTAATTAGTCATTGGGAGAAAATTGGTAATAGAATGGGGGCAGAAGCTTTGATATCGAAACCTAACTTTAAAGATAGAATTCGGTTTGGGGAAAATTTAATAGCAGTGGAAATGAACAGAACGTCGGTTTTATATAACAAACCCATTTATGTTGGTTTCTCAGTTTTAGATCTTTCGAAAACGGTAATGTACGATTTTTATTACAAATTTTTGAAGCATACATACGGCCGTAATGTGTCTCTACTCTATTCTGACACTGACTCATTCATCCTGGAAATTTTTACTGAAAATTTTTACGCGGACATGCAAAAGCACCTTGATCTCTTTGATACATCAAATTACAAGAATGGTTTGCACGGAATTTCGAGAACCGAGTCTGTTGTTGGCAAATTTAAGGATGAGTACGCTGGGGTGGCTGTGTGTAGCTATTACGGGGTCGGTGCAAAAACATACTGTGTAAACGCTGTTGGTAAGGAAGCCAAAAAGGCGAAGGGAGTTAGAAAGAGTGCTGTTCGGAATCACCTCACCACCGAAATTTATAAATCTGTAGCCGAAAACAAGAGGGAAGTTGTATTTTGTCAGATGTATGTGTTTCGTTCCCATTTACACACTATGTACACCGAATTAATGAATAAGGTTGCGCTTTCTTCGCGAGATGATAAACGCTTCCTTATTCCTAATACTACCAAAACCTTAGCGTGGGGTCACCGTGATATAGATGTTTACAGTCGTCTAGACAACTTGCTGCGCATTGCCGAAACGATGACGTAGCAATATGTTCGCGGAACAGTATTCGTTATTACTTAACAGCAGAGGTCCTACACGGCTTTCTTGTACTTTGTAGGTTTAGTTATTGTATATAGCAATTATAGTATAGGTTAAGAACACTAGCTTGTATGATATAGGTAGTAAGTTAAATTTTACGAAAAATCTGATTGTTTGGGTCCGCATTACCAAGTATATTTGTTATTTAACACTGTAGTCACTCATGTTTAGCATTTACAATAATAAATTACTGTAAAACATAAAAAAGTTTTTATTTAAAGAAAATAAATGGTAGTAAAACAAAAAAGTGTTTTATTGAAAGAGTTCTATAGAATCATAATAAGTTATACAACATTGTTTTTGGATATCCAAGAATTGTGACGATTATCGAATCCCAACCACTTTACGTAAAGCTGATTACCCTTCTTCTTCAACACCTTTTCTACCAGGTATACGTCCGAGTGTTTGGTTTTCTGTAATTCGTGCTCGTAAAATCCACCTTTGATTTCTTGCCCTTCCTGATCGGTGAGTCTGTAGGTGGTAGGATTTGTAAGTCGCACTGTGGCTATTTTGAATATTTCGTTGCTCCAGCTGGGTGTGTAGCCCTTGTTAAATATCGAACGATATTTACTAATGCGTACAGAATCTCCTTTATGAAACTTTTGAGGTGTCGGATCTACAGTTTTTGTGTGGCTGTACACGGTGTGTAACAGACGTTTGGCATTTTTAAGATTAACTTCAGCCGGCTTCATACCTGTTGTGCTATGCCTGGTTGTGTTATATTTGCTTAAAAGTTGGGGCAGAATGTCCAACCATTTGTAGGACCCTTGCAAACTAAACTGCTTCCACATCATGTTCTTAAGGGTGCGGTTACATCTTTCTATGATGCTGCTTTTCATAGTTGAATACGTGCTGTAATGATTTATCTTGTAACGTCGCATCAATGCTTGAAAATCGCTGTTATAAAATTCTTTTCCCAAATCGGTTTGTACGTTTTTTGGAGATACCTTCATATTAGCAAGAACTTTTCGCATAGCTGCTGCTACATCTTTTCCCGTTTTCCGTTTTACCGGGAGAGCCCACAAGTATTTAGAAAACGCATTAATAACAGCTAAAATGTATCGATAACCTTTATTGCTTCGTGCATATGGTTGCATCTCCACCAAATCCGCTTGTAGTAAATCATGCAATCCTTTGAGAATCACCCGTCGTCTCTTGAAATTTCTTCGCGCTGGTTTGTGAAGTTCTGCAACTAGATCCTCCTTAGGACTCATTGCCGAATGTTGCTGTATCGACTGCTATGGGACATTTAAGCAGCAGTTGCACGTATAACTTAGTGTTTATGGATTCGAATTTCAGTTTATCTCCTCGCCGCAATGTCTTACCGACAAGCGTGTCGTGTTTGATGCCGTTGATGTGTGATACTACCAAAGGTCCGTTGACTTGAACACTTATGATCTCACCGATCGTTAAAGGAAAAATGTACTCATTATTACCGAAAATTTTGGAATATCCGCTTTCATCATAACCACGCCCCACTAGCAGCAGTGGTACCTCTATATGGAGTCGGTTTACATTTTGAACTTTCATAAAGATATGTTTGCGATGAGAACCGTAGCGCGCGCTATGGTAGTGGCGTCCAAATTTGTCTATGGGCATTACTCTATCGTCTAACACCTTCTGATCGTAATTCAATAGGTCCTCTGCTTTTGTACTCGTTTTAGTGAATTATTTTTGCATCTCGTAGAGCTTGGGTGATGCTTACGATTTCGTTGGAATGGCCGGTGTGCCCCGCTACCTGAGAGGCTAGTAATATGCGCAGACGATCCACTAATGAATTTGGATCTTTCCAAGGAACAAATTCCACTTTTTTATTGGTTACTATTAATAATCCCCTACCGGTACGCTGCACCCTCGATGCGGCTCTGGTAGGTTGTCTAATGCCGGAGGATGTAGCCAGGGGGCGTACTACTTTCATATATTTTGCGCCGGCGTTGCCGCTTATCCCTTGGGTTGGATCGTAGTTCTTACGGTTTGCGGCGGATCGGTTCACTATGTCATAGTAATTTTCACGGTCTTTGGTTGTATAAGTTATCGGTTTCTTTAAGAACATTAATTCGTAAAAGCCGGGGGTGCCTTTGTATACTATTCTATTTCCGTGATCTGTAATAACCATGTCCTGACCCTCAAAAGTAAGCTGTTTATTCCCAATTGCAAACTTATCAGTGTCTATGTCCCATCGAACTCCATAGTGGAGATCGTACTTGCTCTCTGTATCTCGTATCATTCCCTCGATATATTTTCTAGCTAACCCTGAGAACTGTTCCAGGTATTCCCCTAGAACTTCCGGTTCCATCATTTGTCGCACGGTTTCCCTAGCCTCTGCTACTGAACTTTCAATTGCCGCTTCTTCTTCTTGAACTTCTACCTGTTGCTCCTAATCCGGTAAACTCTCATACAATACTTCTCTGTCAAGAAATCTAGGCGTGGATGTTACCAACGCTGAAGTCGACGGCCCGGGAATGGCAATGTCGGGGGTTGACGCTCGTACGGGGGTTTTGCCATTTCTCGGACGGGGTAGGATAGATGGTGTGGACACTCGTCGTTTGATGGTTCTCAGCATAGGTCCTACTTCTTGCTGTATTGTTTGACCTCCTTCTTGCTTAATGGATGTTAGCAATTCCGTGAGTGGTTGGGAAATTGGTTTAAATTGCTCCGCAAGAGTCGTCTGCGATTCGGCGATATCTGCTTTTAAAGTTTCATATTTCCGCCTGACAGCCTTTCTAGCTTTAATAAGATCGCTTACTAACCGTTTGTCCATGTTGCTATTACTGTCGTTGTTCGTAGACTAATAATTTGTACAGCAGTGGTCCATACCTATATAGTGAAATAACTGTCGAACCCTTTTCTATAACGACCGGCGTTGATTTCGCTTTCTTTGTCGATAACTAAAAATCCGTGATCTTTGATCCAACAGTGGGAACATAAGTTTTTAAACTTTTCGAATGACATGTCTGTGTTTACATGATCATCGTAAATGTGTTTAAGATTGGTGTGGTCTTGCCGGAATACGATTATGATATTCGCATTATCTCGCACCAGTTGTTTCGGGATTGATGAGTAAGTCTGACAGAGGTAAAAACAATCTATATTTCGATGACGTCCGAAACTAAAATAATCTCTAATTATGCTTTGAGTGTCGCATGCCACATCATCAAACACAATAACAGAATTTTCTTTCGCCTCGTGTGGTTTGATAACCTCACACCCCTCGCTGAATTCGTAGAATCCGATTTCTTTTAGTGACTTCAGGAGTATCTTCAGAAATTTGTATTTAGGTTGGTCAAGGGTTTTGGAATACAAATACAAGTTTTGAAACCGCACCCCATTGCGGTGCACCAAAAGACTGATCATCGCATTGGTTTTCCCAGAGCCGGAAGGACCAATGATCAAACCCCTTTTACATCCTATACCCAGTAAAGTGCCGTGTCGTCTGAACCTCTGTGACATGGAATTTACTGTATGATTTACTACCGGCAGCGAACATTTTTGTTTCACAAGTTTGACGTTCTTCATCGTTTTCGGACGGGGACGAACTAGCTTCTAACCGCGCTGTGCTAAGTATATATCTACCCCTTTGAGCTTCACATCGTCAGTCGCTCTTCGACGAGCGTTTCTTTAAGATGAGTTATACTAGACGTAAAACTCGTAGTCGTCGTCGAATCGTAAGACGGAAAGGTCGCGGTTTGTTGAACACCCTTATTGACAAGTTACCCTTCGAATTACATATACCAGGTTATAAGTTTTGCGGACCTGGCACTCGTTTAAACAAACGGCTTTCTCGAGGTGATCGAGGAAGAAACCCTCTGGACGAGGCTTGCAAGCAACACGACATCGCATACTCACAATCTAGCAATCTTTCGACGCGTCACGCGGCGGATAAAGTTCTTGCACAGAAAGCTTGGGAACGCGTTAAAGCAAAAGACTCTACTCTTGGAGAAAGAGCGGCAGCTCTTGCTGTTACAGGGATTATGAAAGGGAAAACCAAACTCGGCATGGGAGTCTCCCGGAAACGAAAGCGTACAGAACCCATTGCTGTTATGGAAACACCCCGGAAACGAAGACGTACACTACCTATTGCAGCGCAAAAATTTGGTACGGGGATATCTAGAAAACGGAAGCGTACACTACCCACTGCTGGTGTGACGGTCCCCCGAAAACGAAGGCGTACATTACCTATTGCCGCACAAAAATTTGGTACGGGAGTATCTAGAAAACGGAAGCGTACACAACCCACTGTTGGTGTAAGAGTCTCCCGGAAACGAAAGCGTGCACTACCTATTGTCGGTATTGCGCAAAAATTTGGTACGGGGGTATCTAGAAAACGGAAGCGTACAAGGTGTAGTAGGCGTAAACGTATTGGAGGCGCGGTCGTTTTTAAATCGCGAAGGAAACGCCGAATTCGTTCTAGAGTAGTACCTGTTCCCAAGAGAGGAGGTATATTGCCGCTTGTACCCATACTTGCTGCATTAGGAGCATTGGGGTCTCTCGGAGGCGGTGCTACAGCAGTCGCTAAAGCGGTTGGCGACTCAAAGGCTTCTAAAAAGGATCTCCAGGAAAAAGAGCGACATAACAAAGCTATGGAATCCATTGCTCGAGGAAAAGGGCTATATCTACGACCGTATCAGTCAAAAAACTACCGTTGAAGCTACCACGCCGAGCGTTGACGAACATCGATATTGCACAGTACGTTAAACGCTTAGAAATTCCCCATTTTAGGGGGATATTTATGCGAGATGCTCTACCCGACAAAATTCGTCAACGAGAATGTGGTGTTACTAACTTAGACGATGATGTTGGATCTGGCACACATTGGACAGCCTACGTTAAAGCTGATCGATTTGTTCTGTATTTGGATAGCATAGGTCGCTTACAACCTCCTCCCGAATTAGTAAACTACTTTCGCAGCGATGGTAACAACAACACAATTATGTACAACTCTAATAGATATCAAAAACTCGCATTATACACATGCGGACATTTGTGTCTCAAATTCTTATATAACTTTGCGAAACCGCTTTTGTCGTCAGTTTAAGTGCCGCGCTTCATCATGTCCAGTATATTCACTCTTACGGGAGATTCATCTGTTCTTACTGCAAATTTTGACCCTCCCATTTTCTTAGACGATGGTAGCGAATACGTCTTGGGATTGTTAAGTTTCGAAACCTACTATACTATTCCAAACGTTAGACCTCCCAACAATGAATTTCATCTTGTTGGAGAACCTCCTATTATTATACCGGAGGAGCATATGAAATTACCGACATTGCTGAATTTTTACATAACCAACTCGATTCTGATGCGGGTGTTAAACAGGTACTGCTACGTGGAAACAACAGCACCTTAAAAACCGAAATAAAGTCCACCGTTCCAATCGACTTTCAAAGCGACAATACTATCCGGGACATGTTAGGCTTTGAGAAAAAAGTTTATGCTGCAGATAGGTGGCACACAGCTGAACATGTTACGAAAATTTTGAACATCAACTCGATTCTTATTCATTGCAACATCTCCGTTGGTTCATATAAAAATGGTAAGCCCGGCCATATCATTCACCAATTCTTCCCCATAGTACCACCCGGGTACAAAATAGTGGAAACCCCTAACCCTGTCATCTATCTACCGATCAGCACGAAACAGATCACTAACTTAACTATTAAAATACTAGACCAATCGGATAATCCTGTCAGTTTTAGTAAGGAGACCGTTACGGTAACATTACATTTAAAGAAACTGTAATGGGTTTTCGATTCACCACTCCGTACCACCCCTGCTTTACTTCCTATAAGAATCGTCGCCCACACCCTCGTAAGATCAGTACGGCTTCGTCCACCACGCAGCTAACTAAAGCAAACAGAGACTTCTTGCGGTCCTTAGGCTTTACAATAGTGTAATGAGTATTTTAAATATTGGAGAGCGAGTCCTCGTCGACACTTCTATCATTAGCAATCAATTGCACACACATCAACCGTATACAAACCGTTTTGACTATAACGATGAAATTCGAATTCCAATTCCCGAAGATATGTCAACTCTTCCCGGCCTGAGCTATCTGTACCTAGAGGGAAAGTTGCGGAAGGAAAACGGTGAAGTTACAACGGCTAAATTCCTTAACAATGGTTTGGCTCACTTATTTAGCGAAATCCGATACGAAATCAATGGCGTCGTTGTCGACTCTGTCACCAAACCTGGTATTACGTCTACTCTTAAGGGATATGTGTCCTACAGTTCCGCTGACGTTAAAAAGCTTCAAAATGCAGGTTGGTTTGCCGGCGGCGATCCTCCCATTACCGATCAGGAAGGTAACTTTAGTGCCTGCATACCGTTGAGAATGCTGTTAGGATTCGCCGAAGATTATGGTAAAGTAATACTTAACATCCGACAAGAACTCGTATTAATTCGCAGCAATACCGATGCCGACGCCGTATTCAGTGCTACCGTAGGGGAGACGGCTAAAGTTACGATTGACAAACTATATTGGAAGGTTCCTCATATCACTCCAGGTCTTGCTCAAGAATTAGCCCTTACCAAATACATCGATAAAAATATTGACACTCAAGTCGCATTTCGCAGCTGGCAGCTTCATATCATACCCGGTGTTCATGCTGTGACTCAACATTCTCACGCTATCGCTACAAGCACAAAATTACAAACCCCCAGATATGTCATCGTAGGGTTTCAATCAGGTCGTTCGGGGCTAATCGCTAAAGACAATGCTAATTTCGATAAAATTGGTCTTACTAATTTCCGAGTTTATTTGAACACCGAAAGATTCCCATACGACAATTTACATAACAATTATGCACTCAATCATTACGCAACATTATACGACATGTATTCCAAGTTTCAATCATCTTATTATAGCAAAATCGATGAGCCCTTCTTCTCCCGCCATGACTTTGCAGACAAGGCGCCCATTGTTGTAATCGATTGTTCCCATCAAAAAGACTACCTTCATGCAAACGCTGTCGTTTTTCGTGTTGAATTTGAAACTTCCGCTAACGTGCCAGCCAACACAACTGCGTATTGTCTCGTTCTTCACGATCGGGTTTTTACTTACAACGCATTGTCAAAAGCAGTTAAACAACTGTAATTTCGCAAAACACTTCAGTTGCACCTCGACTTTTAGCGTAACTAGACCATGCTCCCTATACCTAATACGATGAAGATCATTATCGATATTCAAGGTTTTAAGACGTCCGATAAGCACTTTACCCCAAAAGAATTGGCCTCCTACGACGGTACCGCAGTATCTCACCACATTTTTAAACCCCCTTTCGCCCTCCATTCCTTAACACCACATTTACAACAACAAGCCCACTGGGTAATGACTAATCACCATTGCATCGACTGGAATGAGGGATTTACTCCAGGATACATGTTTCCTGCAATCTTGCGACGTCTTCTGCAAGGTGCCACCGAAGTATATGTGAAAGGTCGAGAAAAGGCAACGTTTCTACGCCGCTTTACTACCATCCCAATCATCGAAGTGGAAGAAAGACCGGCCCTCACCCCATCACAACCCGCTTGTTTATATCATTCCAAACCGATTTGTTATTGCGCTTTATCTAACGTGTATCATATTTATAATCACTACATAATGGAATAAAAAAACCTTTTTAATTTTTATTGTTTTTTTATTTGTTTACAATATATATATAGTTTAACTACATGGATTAAACATCTACGTACTAGTGGAAAAGCGTTCTACATAAATTGTCTGCCTATGTTCGGCGCACAAGACGTCTCGCAGTACTTCATCCAAAGTAAGTATCCTCCGATGGAACCGCAACCTATCCACACCTGCCCATTCCCACCGTCCTTTTCGAGCTTCTCGATACGCATACGTCCACGTATGCAAATTATAAATCTTATTCTTCGAGTCGTCAAACTGCACGCTCTTCTTCATTTTCCTTCCTCTCTATAAAGGCTTTTACGTCACACATATGCCATTTTAGGCCAAGACTATCCATTAAATCTACAAGGAGGCCTTCATTTATGGCTCCGTCTAAGAATAGTTGACCGACAGCTGCACCGTTTTTGTACTGTTTTTCTTTTTTATACAACTCTTCGTCACTGAATCCGGAACGTCCTAACCCATATATGACTTCGTGTGACGCTTCAAAAGCTAAATCCTTTAACGAACTCACTAATCGTTCAACCGCACTAGGTACGTCTCTTGCAACCGGTCGAGCAGCCTCTCTATAATTCATCCACATGACTACACTGCCAACTGACGACTCAGGGCTTCCACTTCGATGTCGCACTTTACCATAGAATTCGCGAACGTTAGCACTTCCACCATACACGCAGTCTTTTCAGAGTTCTCCTCCAGCTGATCCACTACAGACCATACATTTACTAAACAGTCTCCACAAAGGTTTGCTACACCCTTCACTATCTCTTTATAGAAACTCTCAAAGTGTAACGCTTTTAATTGTGCGAATCGCACTTCCACGAGTTTCTGCAAGCGCCACAATTCTTCTACAGTTTCGCTCGCTAAACGCACCTCTGACAAGCCCACTTCCTCCAATTTGATTATTTTCCTTGTCTGGATCGCTTCAAATACAATGCTCTTCTTCCCTATTTCCAGAGCTGGCCACTCACCGTCGAGAGAATAGAAGTAGTTGGAAATCACTCCCTGATTTGCAATCAGGGCTGTCCACTCCCATTCATTTAACTGCACCCAGTCATTTTTGGCACCCCGTATTATAATACTTGGGTTAAATTGCGAACTCCAATCAAACCCTACACTCACGTACTTAGAACTTGATTTATTTAATTTGTACGTCCTACTATTCAGAAGTTCTGGACAGAACAGTGGTTGCGGCTTTCGTGCTTTATTACTCTGAACTACCTCGATAGCTTTCAACAAGGCTTCCATTTCTGCACGACTATCGGATGCTACTACCCTTGCAGACTCTTCTACGCGCTTTTATTTTCACATTTCCAAGGTTATATGTGGTAGGAGGTGAGCGTAAACGCAACCTTGAAGTCATGTTTACTGCACTACCTTTTTGGACTCAACAATTATGGGAACCTTGAGTTGAAATTCCACATATAACATATTTGGCTTGACTGCCCAAAATTTTAGCATATCACCCCTTTTTAATGTCATCCCAATCATTTCGCGAAAGTTATATGACCCCAACTTATTGATATAAATTTCGGTATTTTCGGGATAAAGTAAGACGTTTGTTATTTCAGCTTCACGGAAGGGAATAGTATATTCGATGTCACCATGCGGTAGGATGTACCATCTATCATAATTGACGGCAATGGATACTAGTTGTAAATCTCGTTCATAATATAAAGGCTCGCTTAGCTCTTCAACCACAAACACCTGCGGGTGTGACGTGGAATTCGCATGCATATGTTTGCCAAATTTATCGATAGGCATTGCTCAAGCGTCGAACTGGATATGAATACTGAAAGCGTGGGCTTCTACTTATAAAATATCAATAATCATAGACGTCGCTAGGAGTGCAATAAAAACACAGACACCTTTATATACATATATTTAATGAAACCAACAACAAGTAATATATACTACATCCCCATCTGCTAGCCGAGCGAGAAAGCGCTGGATGGGGACCTCTACATGCCGCCGCCACCACAGGAATGGGTCACCCTCGTATGTGGTGGGTAGCGTCCTCAGGAGGGTCGACTGCCATAGGCGCTCGCTTCCAAGACTCATGGAATAGTCTATTGTTACGGCAGCCTGGAGTTGACGAGCTGATGGAGGTCTCGGTTCGGAGATGATGAAGTATTCAAACTCCTTGTAAAATGTAGGAGCATCTTCAAAGAGCGCATCAACAACAATATCAGGCATGATGACTGGTAGCCGTGGTGGAAAAACGTTACGCTTTATATGTGAATCTCAAGGTAAGACCCTTGACCTTCTACGTTCCCATCCTTGACTACGCTCCTATATTAAGTTGCCTGTTTTCTGTAACAGTCATCATAATCCTCCAGCACCTACCATAATCATCAAGCAGCTATGGCAACTAACTTTAAGAATGCAGAACAATTTTACCGTCATTTTCGCCGGTTTTTGGCTAGTTGCCCTCCAGCATCCTCTCAACGGTCTCTCCAGGCAGTGGTCACAATGGAGTACCCCTTGAACCTACAAGGAGAGACCCTAGCGGAGACGACCACCTTACGGACGTGGCCTGCAGTCTTCGACGGATCGTCAGCTGTGTGGTGGCAGACCAACATCTTCAAGCCAGTGGACCGGTACCTAGGCCTACTGGAGGATGGGGAAGTTACATATATAACTTATACTTGGAAATAAATAAATATATTTAGAAATATTTCAGTGGTTTTATTTTAAAGTTTCGAGATTGTGACCTTGAATTGTAGAATATAAAACTTTGACAAACGTGTGCGTAGTTAGTTGCCATCATGAGCTCAGAACCTCGACATCCAGAATTTGGGAGCTACTCCAAACGGCTACGAACATTCGGCGATTGGAGTCGAGGTCAAACTCCAGAATCGCTAGCAGGTGCCGGTTTCTTTTGCATCAGCGATACGATTAATTGTGTACAGTGTTTCTACTGCGGAGTTCAAATTTCTGGTTGGGAGCGCAATAACAAACCCCTATCTGAACACCTCCGTTGGTCACCCAACTGCAAAATTGCCAAGGTCTACCAGCAATTACAAACCATCGAAGACTTGACTTATCAACATTTCGATGCGTTGCATTTTTCCCCAGGAGTAGATGTGGCTGGCAACAATGGAACGGGTGCGGCCGACAAAACAAAAGGTTGCTGTTGTCATAAGTGATGCAAAGTGCGGCGCCAAACCATTCACTAGTTGCCATCGACTTGTTGAACATGCTACCAATACAATTTTTGGTTGCTCTCGCTGCAGTTCATGATGGGATTCTCTACGTCCTTCAACCGCCGCGGTGCAGTTCAGCTTCTTTCGCCTACAATGATGGAGTGCACAACGTGACGTGGCGTAAAATGGATACCAGTTCCTTGACAACTATTTCCGTTTTTAAAATACAAGTGAACAACTTTACTGAACATAACGTTTTAACGTTCAAGATAAAATACCATTTCCCTTCATATGCGGTAGATACGAATTGGCAAACGATTTTGCTAAAAAATAAACCTGATGTCTTGAAGAAGCTGCTCTCGCCCGCGGATAATTCCTGCTGTATATCTACTATTGTTTTAAGCACTATTTTATTCGCTCTAATGTGTATGTCTGTAACGTATTTCTTAATCTGTTGGTATTATAATCATTTAGTCTAGCCACTACTGTAATTACTCTTTGTATGTGCATCTTAAATATAACTTTTTTTATTAAATTATGTGTATCTTTCACTCTACGAAGGTGCTCTGGATGAGTAACCAAATCTTCTATCAGACTCGATGGTCTAGAGGTAAAGATACCCTCGGCTGCAGATTGCGGATATACAGGGAGACCTAGGTTCGAATCCTAGTCGAGTCATAATTTAGACATGAAGTATCCTAGGCGTTTACTTCATGCCTAATTTTTAAATAAATATGTTAAGCGCAGTCTGTTCTAAGCACTACTTAACTCTTTCTATGCCCTTGGCCGTAAACGCGATCTTGACCTTGAATTTTTTTAAAGTAGCCTCAACCTCGAACGCGGGTTTGACCTTGAACGTGGCCTCGCTCCGAACGTGGCCTCGCTTCGAACATGACCTTGGGCTTGCACGTGGCCTCGCCTTGCATGTGACCTTGGGATTGAACGTGGCCTTGGCCTTGAACTCAAGGCCAAGTGGTGGGGGGAGGTTCCAGAACCATCCACTTCCCTCTACTATTCTAGGAACGTCAAAAATATAACGGGGCGTTACAAAAGTTTTGTGTAGTTTTTGATTGGACAATAGTTTAAGAAATTGTAAAGGAAAGTTGCACTGCAGTAGCTCAAGCAACTGGGTCTTTACTTGACAAGCAGTTAAGCCTCCACGTAAGTATTTTGAATCAGACCCGTTCCTTCTGCCGTGAACGAAGTAGATACATACAGATACGGGTTGAATGTCAAGGTGGCGCCTTGGCATTTAATCACAAAATTGGACTTTAAGAGTATTGTAAACCACACTCTCCCACCAACTAGCTACAGACGATGGGGCTTTACTATCTGTGGTAAGAGCGGTCCCGTGTTGTCGTAAAACCCAGTTTATACCGTATAAAAGATGTTTTAATTAAATGTCATAATCAATGGTATATTCATAAAATTATTGGAGATCTGGCTGGCCATAAATGGTTCCTCGTCCAGTCAACAGTCTATTTGGGAATGCATTGCCGAGGTATTATTGAACTAACAGTGTTGTGAGAGAGAGCCATCCTGCTGAAACCACAGTTCATTAAATCTCTCTCCCGCTATACGTCGAATTCCTGGAGTGATTTGCTGCCTCAGTTGTTCGAGGTATTTAGAGCCGGTTAGGGTTTCATCAATAAAAAATGGACAGATCATGTTCTCATCCAGCATACCTACCTAAACATTTAATTTTTGGGCAATTAAAATACCTATGCAGGTTTTCTCGCGACCAGTAATATGGATTCTGTGAGTTATGGGGACCATGCCGACCATGCACCGGAAATGTCGATTCTTCACTGAAAATGAATTCCGGAGAAAGTCTTCGTCATTATTCGCAATTTCTATTACAGATTCACAAAATTCCATACGCTAGAAATGGTTATGGAGACGAATTGTTTGTCTTTTGCAGTTCGTAAGCATCGATAACAATTTTTTTGTGAAATAATTCTAACAGGGGAAGCACCTAAATCTACTACTACTTGAGAAATTTGTTTAAGGGGATAATCTGGATTGTCATTAGCGGCAGCACAAACCGTTGGTTCTTTTAAATCCATCTCTTTGTTGGGAATACTAAGCCGTTTATACTTTTGTGGAGAAACACACTAAAATTTTTCAATATTTGAAATAATTCTGTGCAACGTTTCTTATGATGGAGGCGTATTTTCAAACGGTGTTGTCAAAGAATTTTGAATTTTTCGGAACGGTTGACCGTGATAGTACCATTTTACAATTTGTACCTTTTCCGGTATTTCGTAATTATCTATTTTAAGATCGAAATGATGGCAGATATCATGTGTTGATAGAATTCGCAAACTGTCAACGTCAAATTTTCGACATTTGTAAATTCGTCATATTGTCCGACGTGTTAGTAAAGAAAATGTATGTTATTATTAAGCAATGGCAATAACTTTCACAATTCTACGTCATGACTATCAGCTAATTAGATTAAATGCCATATTTACAATTATTATTAACAACACCTAACTAGAAGGAACATTTAGAACCTATGCATATTTAGTATCACTAACAAAAAAATACGGAAACAGTTATAATTTTAGAGTTTTCTATCCTATGTATTTTTTTCGGAATTAATTTTTCCTAGTTGCAATTCACGGCTAAAATGTTCTACCAGTTTTTCTACAATAGCTACTTCAACTGTGCATATGCTCAAGCACAGTGTGCACAGAACCATGGAATTAAGTTACTCACCGACAGCTGCTTCTAACGCCGAATTTGTGCTGGCAGCCTGCTGCACATATGCTCAAGCGCAGTGCGCAACGAACACAAGAAATCACGCGCTTACGCCCTTTGGCAAGCTATGACTCGCTTGATGTTGGTTTCAATGACAACTCATGTCAGTATAAGATCATCCACCTGCAGCGTTGACTAACGAATGGCAGTTGCAAACCACCTAGACTTGGGTTACCACAGCTCGGCCAGCGTTGTTTTCACTATTGCGTCACTCGATGACGCGGCCACTTTCTTTGTTGGCTTCTTGGTTCTAAATTGCCAAACTTTGACTAGCTATGTGCCTCTTACAGGCTGTATCAACGCTTTTTTTCGCTTGTAGTTCCCCACGAATTGTGGGGACTCCCTTTTTGCATAACGCTGTGTTTAGCTTCAAAACTGGCTCACCTGGCGTTTGCTCTTGGGTCTGCCACATCTCATATGGCGGAAACCAAGTAAGCTTCTAAGGCACACTCCCAAACCGACGCCGTAAATCGGCATTTTTATGCAGCATGCGCCCGCATTTTGGCGCGAAATCCACAAAACACATTGACGCACGTTTAAAACGTATAATCGCGGACTTAACTGATTATGAACACATAACAGCAAACATTGAACACAGATGCACAAATCGGCTGTATATTTAATTGCTATTTTAAACACTCAGGTGAGCCACGTCAAGCCTGTTACACCATATGTCCCGTTTTTGTACACAATTTGGTTGATAGGTACAACACAATAACAATTATTACAAAAAGGAACTACCAATGATTGCCAGTAATTTCAAACGCAAATATTTTATTGAATTACAAAGAAAATAATAACAACAAACATGTTATACGTTAGCTTGAATCTTCAAGTTTTCACTGCAGGTTTACAAGTTTAACGTGGGCTCCGTGTGTTGCTCGGCATACGTCCAGTTTGTAACTTAGTTCCTGCCACATGCGCTCTATCTTTCTGGTGTGACAGTTGCTATAGAATTTCGAATTTTAGTTTTCAAATCCTTCAGTGATGTTGGCTTGGAACAGTAGACTCCATCCTTGACATAGCCCCAAAGAAAGTAATCTAAGGCTGTCGAGTCTGGGGGAACGAGGGGGCCATGAAATCAGCCCACCTCTTCCAATCCATCTTTTTGTGGAAAATGTGTGCCTAGAGATTGTCGCACAATTCCCCTGATATGTGGAGGTACTTCATCCAACTGAAAAATTATATTTTGACAATAAATTGGCAAGTTGTGGAATCGTATAAGTGTTCTGTGAGTAAACTGGAACCCCAGATTCTGCAATCGCGTCGGTTTATATTTCCGGAAGGTGGCTACATCAGAAAAAATTATCCTTTTCAAAAATTTATTATCTTCCACCTTTTCACATATGAAACGAACGTGACGAACTGAAAGAGAGCTTCTTTATCAGCCTCAGTGATATGTTGAACCAGGTGCAGCATGTAAGATTTATAACATAACCATTTGCGAAGTACCTAATGGATAGTAGACCGTGGAATATTGAATTCTAAACTTGCATGTGTAGTCGCCTTCTTTGCACTTTGTATATACATTTGTCGAATACGCTCACCATCTTGTTTCGATGTGTCCGGACGTCCAGTTGATTTATGGTTATCTAGCTTCCAGTGTCTAAACTGGCCATACCAACATTTGATTGACTTGTCGTCTGGAGCATCAGCATGATATACACGCCTAAATTCTTGTTGCACACTAATTATAGACTCAAACTTAGCATATCACAAAACGTATTGCGCTTTTTGTCGAATAGTTGCAAATTGTGATTTGTGAACTGTCGAATCATAGATATTCTATTATTACATTTATAATATATTGTAGTGATAGCTCAAATGATCTTATAAATTGATTTATTTAATTGAAACTTTAAAATTCTATTTTAATAATAATGCCGGTATCGCTTTGAGACTCTTATCAGGGGTAGTTCATTGATCTAGTTGCTTCTTAGTTGCTAATTTATTTTTGATTATGAATTTAAATTGATTAATGACATGCGCTGTCACCTTTTTACTTCAAACAGTGCTCTACAACACTTTCAATCAAATATGAGAAATATAAATCCTTTCAAACTCTTTGTGACTTAATATTATATGATAGGTAAGTATTTAATTATAGTTCAATATATTTCTCTAATTGTCTTTTATTTCAGATTGCTTTAATATAACTAATTATAAACCCACCTGGATTGTTCTCACTCTTAACAACTCCAAATCACCTTCAGACGGCACTCTTCCTTACCTCTCCTACTCGGATTCCCACACAGTTCAGCCACGACGCACTGTCCATGAACAATCAGCCACCAACTTGCAAAACCTTAGGATGATTGTAGAAATGTTTCCTTTCCTACACCTACGCCTCTGTCACTCCTACAGCTTCTCTTTTTCTAAGGTCTTCACGGTAAGTATGCTTCCACATATGAATGTAAATTAATCTTTTCTTTTCTTAGCTCCTACGCCATCCATTCACGCCGTCAGCAGCCAACAGACTCTCCAACATCCAGTAGTTCCTCCGTCAATTGGTCCTTACATCCTCAACAATCCCACCAGAACTCCAGCAAGCAGTGACCCTCCAATTAACATAACTTCTTATAAATTGTAGTATTGAAATTAACTCAATTACATCCAATTATTATTATTCTTGCTTCTTATTCTTGTTAGTATCTAAGTAGTTAAACCATATTCCAACTTCTCTTGAGTAACTATTGTATTCTTCTTTTAATATTTAATTTGCTTTCACCTAGTAGATTTAAGTATAACCCTTTTATCTAATCGCAATACATTTTAAATAAACAAGGCTACATTTCTATTTTATTTTCAGCAAAATACCAAATTACATGTTGTTTTCAAATCTGTTATTTTTTCAATAATCATCACAAAATTTTATATCTATGCTAAGTTACAATTATTTCTGCCATCTATAACTTTAGCTTATCTGAATGCTACCTACTTTATAATTTTCTTTCAATAGAACTTATATGTCACATCAAAGAATATAGATAGGGGAAGAAGGACAGCCTTATGGGTTATTAGCGTATTATTTAAAAGCTCCTCAGTTCTTGCCTGGCCCTCAAGCAGCCGCCGCCAGTACTAATGAACTCGTTCACGGCTACGGTCGGGGACGCATTTACAGATCCCTGTCGCATTTTTCCCAAGAACGCGTCTCAGCGTTGCCAGATTGCAAGGAAGTTACAGAGTTATGATTTTAACAGCTATTTGTATAAGAGCGAAATTGGCAATTTGATTTTGCGCTCAAAATATACACAAGATTTTATACAGAGTGGAGTAATTTTCGAGGTGCCACCATTGGCAGCTCGGAAACGGTAAGAGATAAAACTTCGGTCAAATGGGGAAAAAGGTGCACATTTATGAGGCCAATTTATTGACACTTCTGTTTTTCCGAAAAAAACGCATAGCCTACTTGTTATAATCGAAAAACTGAAACTGGTCGATTTTTTCAACCATGCATAACTTTTTTATTATTTCATATAATTTCAATTTTCAAAAAAGAGCTTGTAGGGAATTGTAGGCTCTACAGAATAGGCCTACCTTAATATTTTTCTGATTCGTAATTTTCGAGGTACAGCCCAAACTTACATTTTTTTAAATGGAATGGATATCAAAATTTTTGCATCATTGGAAAGCTTATTTTTTTCCCTTTTCATTCATGTATGGTTTCACATACTTATTTTCACAAACTTTTAAAATATTTTATAAAACACTTTTTAATCTAGTGTGCCTTGACTGTGTTAGTTGTAAAAACAAATGAATAGTGTGCTCTGGTTGCTATGTAACAAAACAAAAGACAATTTGCAGTGAAAACTTTCTAAACATACTGCAATAAGAAATAATAAGCTACTAACTACTCAAAGTTTAATCATATGCTCAAAAGTTATTATTAGTGACTTTTATTTGATATTTTTTCCACAAATATTAAAGTTTGGCAAATGTTTTACGTTTTATGAAAATAGGTTTTTCGGTCAGTTCTATCGTAAATAAGTCAATAGTCATAGGTCGTTACCTATGGACAGCTTATAAGAATTTCTTCTGGAAATTCACATTCAGTTGTGCTGAAGTTTGTCTTCATTGTTGTCGTATACTCTTTTGACGTTTCCTTTTCCGAAATTGATCACTCGAACGCTTAATCTTAATCATGGTTAATTCGTGCGTATATTTTGAATGTAAGCGAAATCGCAGAACCGACTGCGATTTAAGCTTTTTTCGTTTTCCTATAGAAAAAGAAAGACGCGATTTGTGGTTGATTAATTGTGGCAATCCACAGCTTTTCACGTTATCTGAAGAACAATTACGTGAAAGAACTGTGTGTGCCATGCATTTTTCCGAAAAGCAGTTTATGAATTCAAGAAAAAATAGGCTGAGTCATAATGCTGTTCCCTTAAATTACAAAACTGCCATGCAACCTGACCACGCAACATCGCCAGTGTCGCCCAAAGAACTCGCATTTAAAAAAGAGATCATGCCAAGGGTGTATGGTAAAGCGACGTCTAGTTCGGGCTCTTTTCATTTGGATGAAGATCATATTGCTTCGCCTATGCAATTAGATGCAGATACCATACCGGATTCGTCTATGATACAGGTTAGTTCCTTTAAAAATGCCCGTTCTGTATACAGTGTGGTGATAACGTCCCGCACAAAATTCATTATTTTCTTATTTAATGTTTTTTGGGAAAACCCCGAAACACGTCATTTTATTTTTTAAAGACTCAATTTTCCCCCTTATTTTGATAGATCTCCTCACCAGTTAAATGATGATGTAAAAAAATTAGTGCCCCTCGTAGGTAACAATTGTTTTGAGAAAAATACACATGAAGTTCAAACAATTCAGAATTTATTTTTAATGAAAATAAGAGCTATGACAAAAACTACCTAATTTTGATTTTAAAACATTTACCACTGTTTCACAAATGTGTCAAAGTCAACAATTTAACGTTTCTAAGGAAACAGATGTGGTGCTTTATTTTAATTAAAAAAAATCTGAATTTTTTGAACTTTATGTGTATTTTTCTCAAAAAATTGTTGTGGGGTACTAATTTTTTATATCACCATTTAACTGGCGAGATCTATCAACGTAAGGGGGGAAAATAGGATTTCCATTTGAAAAAATTAATAATGACGTCATAGCGCAGAAACAAAAGCCTCCCTCACCCTTCTATTTTTGAAAAATTTATTGTTTATTCTAATTGTCGTTACTATTTTGCTTCAAAGAATCAGAAAATAAAAAAATCGAATTTTTATGCCATACAAAATATGATTTTCAGGGACTTCAAAAATTTCACCTAACCATGTTAGGAGGCGGGGTTTTACGATAGCGCTCAAGCAGCCGTTTTGAGGAAAACAACTATACTGTTAAATGCAAAAGAAAATATGAACAATTTCCAGTATGGGAAAGTCTATGGACGGTGCCATGTCCACTTTTTAAAGAATAAAATTGACGTGTCAGGGTTTTCCCAAAAAACATTAAATAACAAAATTATTAATTTTGTGTAGAACTTTATCACCACACTGTATAATAAAATTTTTAAATTTTCCATCGATAGTAGGTTAACACGATGTCCGATTATAGGGGCTTAAATCTTATAGTTTCCCCAAATTTGTTGCTCGATCTTCGTGTAGGTACTAATTAAATAAGGTATAATTAGTTAAAATTTCTTTTAAAATTTTATTAATTAAATCAAAACTAAATCCCAAGCAGTAAGTATACAGGGTGATCAATTTTCACTTCTTTAGGAGTTTTTATTCCATAACACAAAATGAACAAAAGTTGGCAGTTTCATAAAATACAGAAAAATTATTGACGTTTTGAATTCTCTGATAAATTGTGTAGAAATATGTAGGCAAAACAATGAGCTTGTAAAGCATTTTAATGGAGCCTACAGCATGAAAATCTTTTCTGTTATTAGTATGTTTTATTTTTAAAAACCATATTTCAACAGGCCATGTTAGAAATGCCAACACCTACCAAAACAAGAAAGCGCCGTAGTTCTGCTGTGCTACATCAAAAAATTGCAAAACTGCGAAGACAAGTGGCGGCAAAAAATTCACAAATTTACTGTATGAAGAAGCAATGTGCACGAAAGGGGGCTAATTTAGATGCACTGGGCTTGAAACCAAAAACCGTTCGCGTCTTTGTAAATTTGCAACTTTCTCACAAATCTAAACAACCTTGGACAGAAGCTGAAAAAGAATTGACCTTAAATATGTACCACAAATCTCCAGCCCTCTACTTTTTTATGAGAGAAAAATTAAAATTTACTATGCCCTCCAAATCTACAATAGTTTCATGGTTACGGTTAAACCAACTTAATACAGGCACCAGTACGGAACTAATGAAAAAACTGGCTGTTAAAGTTAACAGCATGACCGATGATGAAAAACAGTGTGTCGTATTACTTGACGAAATGCATTTAAAGAAAGGTCTAGAATATAATCCACGCCAAGATATGATTGAAGGTTTCGAAGATTTAGGACATCTTGGACGGAAAAGCAAAATCGCTAGTCATGCACTAGTGTTTATGGCAAGAGGACTTATTCACAAATGGAAGATTCCTGTCAGCTTTTATGTTTCTTCAGGTACCATTAAACATGGAGAGCTATCTTCCTTCATTATTAAAAACATCGAAGAGTTACAAAGAATAGGACTTAAAGTGCGTGCTGTTACTAGTGACCAAGCTGCTACAAATAGAGCTGCATTTTTAAATCTAGGAGTTACTGCAGAACAGCCGTATTTTTTTGTCTGCGACGCAAAAATTTTTGCAATATATGACGTACCGCACTTGATAAAAAGCGTACGGAATAATCTTCTATCAAAGGATTTTTACGTGAAGGGCAAGAAAGTTTCTTGGAAAGATATCGAAGAGGCATACAAAATAGATAAATCTTCTTGTACTGTTCGAGCAGCTGTAAAAATCACGGATGCCCACATCTACCCCAATACTTTCCAGCGAATGAGGGTTAAATTTGCAACGCAAGTGTTTTCCAACACCATGAGTGCTACGATAAAAACTGCTGTTGGAACGGGCGAGTTAAAAAGCACCAGCGCTCTGGATACTGCAGAATTCGTACAGAAAATTAACTATTTATTTGATTGCTTAAACAGTCGAATGCTGAAAGACCGTAACCCATATGCATGTGCTCTATCCGTCAACGTACCGAGTACTGAAAATAATTTGAAAGAGTATTTGCAGTGGGTTAAGACTTGGCAAACATATACATCTAATAACAAGGTGAACCAAGGTGTTTATTGTTTTAAGGGACTTATTTTAACCATGCAGTCAGTTATGGAGCTATGGGAAGACTTAAAACAAGAAGGGTATCATTTCCTCCTGACCAGCAGACTAAACCAAGATCCTCTAGAAAATCTTTTCGCGGTCCTGAGGTATAGGGGAGGCAATTCTTCGAACCCCACAGTAAAATCTTTCCGCCAAGCACTACAGTTCAACATGCTGGTTAAATTGCAGCATCCTACAGAGAGCTCCAACTGCGAAGTTGATGAAGATGCTGTTGTCAACATGGCGAATGTTGAAGTGCCAGAAAAAGACGTCATGGGATATGTTGAGGACATACCATACACAGTTGCTGAACAAACTGAATTAGCAGAAGATGGTGACCTCAGTTTAATCAGTGAGGTAATAGAAGTTTCAACACAACCAAATCAAGAAGCCACATTAGAATCTTGTGCGACGGTATATGTAGCTGGTTATGTCATTCATAAAACGCTTTTACGTTTTAATTGTGATCAGTGTCAAAATATGTGCAGCCGTGACTCTGTAGTGCATCATAATGAACTGTTTTTACAGCAAAAAGACTATGGTGCGGGCAACTGTGTTATTTACCTAAAAAAACCTTCAAGTATTTTAATAAAAATAGTTACAATGTTACTTGAACATTTTGAATATTATTTTAAAAATACTAAGTCGTGTGTAAGTTTTAAGAAAACATTATTAGCATATAGTGTAAATAAAGTGAAAATTTTAGTACCAGGGTGGCTTAACGAGCAAGACACATGTTACTCTCATAAACTGTTTTTAATTAATCATTTAATTACGTGCAAACTCCATAAAACGTTGAAATGGCTATCGCAAGATTTAAAGACTACAAACCAGTCTGGTACACGCAACAAAAAAATACAACATTTAAGTAATGTTTAAAGCTTAAAAAATGTACGTTTATATGCTTACAGATATATTTGCGTACTTCCTATTCTTTGTAACTTTGTATATTATATTGTTTTATTGTATGTAATATTTACACCTTGAAAATCTCATTTATTTAATAGATCATTGAAATTGGCGAGAGTAAGAAATGTATATCTTTATTTCAAAATATTTTAATTTAAACTGGCGTTAATGGATCTGACTCAAATTTCCTATAATCTGCCTTTAAAAAAAAGTAATTAAACCCGTAAAAGGTTGGGGCAAATTGGGGTTCAATCCGTAACAATAGGTACCTAACTCTTTATTAACAAATTATTATTTATATCGCCCAAAAATTATGTGAAATGCAAGTAATAATAATTTATTTAAAAATAGCTATTTGGCATAATTTTTGAGCGACTTAAGTATAATAATAATAATAATAAATGTCGTTTATTGAGCAAAAATAAATGAAATTGTTATTTTACAATATACTTGAATTATGAATACATAAGTTGCTCAAAGGGGCAAAGTTCAGGCGTGCTAATCGAATTAGCATACTGTTCTACCACTTAACCCCAAGGTAAATAAAGAAAACAGATAATTTGTTAAAAAAAGGTATATTGTTGGGTATTGAACCCCAACCCTCGATTAGTTTGCAGCTCCTTAACCACATAAGTTCTTTTTCGTTTCTACTCTAATTTACGTTTAAAGTGCAGTAATTTAAACTAGAGTATAAATTATTAAATAATTGTGAGTTTTCTGTGAAAACCGCCCCGATTCATTTTTTTTAATAACAGATTGTACAGGACTTGGGTCAGATCCCTAATCACCAAATTAAATTTTTGCATACATTTCTGAAAGATAATTTAATGTCGATAATAAATGTTCGAATAATATTGTCTTATTCTTTGCTGAGACTATACATAGAGAGATCGCCAACTTAAATGTGCCTAAATAGATATTTTTTAATGCATCAAGTAAATGAGATATTCAAGGCGTACTGTTTTAGTAGCCGTACTGTACTCTATACGTATCAACTTCACAAGATACAATATTATTTTTGTTTTTATTTGCTTTTTAAAATAGATCACTGTAAACTATATTAATCGTCAACATTACTTGAACAATAATTTCCTCTCGTATTAAAATTTTTAAATAAAATCCGTATATTGTTTATTAATGTTTTTTTTTCATTATTTGTACATAGCTAATTCTATATTCATTATAGAATTTTGTGAGAATAAAGTGGGGACAATCCGTATTCCGTATAATCTTGCGCTCATCGGTGAACTTTTTGTTGAAATTATATTAGAAACCTCTTATGTAATTTTTATAGGTACCTAGCTACCTATTAAATGTTTAAAAGTGTTGCATGTGAAACTTATAAAACCTTTATTTTACTTGGTACCAGTTCATCCGATTGACAACAAATGTTTTAAATAATAACAAAACAAACCAAAGAATATACACCTATATTTAATATTCTTTGTAACTAACTTAACTTAGATGTAAGCAGAATCAAACTACTTAAATATTCTTTGGCAGAATACAAGTTTATTTCGGGTAGGTACAACCATTGTAAAACTATTGGAATTGTAGAGAGAAAGTTCTTGCAACACTGTTATAGCTCAAGAATGCTAATGACGCATTTACATGCTGAATGCCACTGATAATGTAAGCACTTTGACGCTAGGAGCTCCCAGCGGCATTTTCGAACAAAAAATGATATATTTAACCAAGTAAATAGTTATGCAACCCAAATCACAGCATATACGTTATAGCCCATAACGCTGTCCTTCTTCCCCTATCTATATTCTTTGGTCACATGCTACATGAGCTTGTATTTATCTTATTCCTTATAAAACCATCTAAGAATACTCAAATACTATACCTTTCATCTTAGTTTGCATCTTATTTAAATTCTAAGGCAATTTTTTTATAAATTTTCCCGATTTGATTATATTGATCTAACGACTTCATTTAAATTAGTTCTTAACATTGACTTACATAAATATCAGCCTTTATGTACCATTGCAATATTTTCATATTAAATTTTAGCAATCGTTTGTGGAAACCCTGTATTCTTCTTATAAGAGTACTAGTTTACATATGTATGTAAAATGGTTATTTGTACTGACTGTATTCACAAATGAGATTATTTCTTAAGCGGTATCTTGTATGCAACATTCCTAAATACGACCTATGTAAAAAAAAAACCTGTATCGCCTCTACAAACGCAGCTCCTACACAATTGCTATCATAGTGTGTTGTTTGACGGCATACGGGAAATAGGGAATCGCCAATGGTAAATTTTGCTAAGGATCCACGAGGGCCATGCATGGCTTATACTGTGCTGTGATGCATTTGTACGATCTGTTGCTTGGCAAGCATAAAACACATTCAGCTATAATGTTCTGCTCAAGTTATTTCCGAAAGTTGGTTAGTCAATTTTGGTTATATTATCATAATGCTTATTTTTCACTTAGAGTGCCGTTCTATTTTTACTTATAACAAAAATTAACAAACTCCTAATGCAATGTGATATTCCGGTACTTCATAATTTTTCTACAAGCGCAAAACCACTACAATAGAAATACTACCAAACAATAGGCTACTATTCCTATTGTGAGAAACTCTCGTATTTAGTGGAGTTCCACTAATTGTTTCATATTTACTGAACTTAACAAAATTGCTGTTTTGACAATTAAACTTCAATGTGGGGACTTTGTATTCCAAGACAATCGTAATTATTACTGCTCAATATATACAATATTTCAGAATGTCACACTTTTCAAAAACAGTTACAGTTCATAACTTTTGTTACCTTTCCCTATGTTCTATATGCCATTAGACATAGATGAGATTTTAGATGTGTAACTAAATTATCTTGCCGTGTTGCTTTGAATTCACAAACCGTGCAGCTATATGGCTTTTTTCCTGTATGAGTCCTCATATGTCTAACTAAATGATTTTTCTTTGCTGTCTTGTATTCACAAACAGAGCAACTGTAAGGCTTATTTCCTGTATGAACGTTCATATGTGCAATTAAATTACTTTTATCTGCTGTTCTGTATTGGCAAACAGAACAATTATATGGTTTTTCTCCGGCATGGGTCCTCATATGTATAATTAAACTACTTTTTTGTGCTGTTCTGTATTCACACACAGAGCATCTGTTAGGCTTGTCTCCTGTGTGATTTTTCATATGTATACCTAAACTACTTTTCTGTGCTGTTCTGTATTCACAAACAGAGCAGCTATATGGCTTTTCTCCTGTATGAGTCCTCATATGTATTCCTAAACGATTTTTTTGTGCTGTTTTGAACTCACAAACAAAGCAACTGTAAGGTTTTCTTCCTGTATGAATCTTCACATGTGTAACTAAATTACTTTTATCTGCTGTTCTGTATTCACAAACAGAGCAACTATATGGCTTTTCTCCTGTATGGGTCTGCATATGTGTCACTAAATGATTTTTCTGTGCTGCTCTGTAGTCACAAACAGAGCAATTGTAAGGTTTTTCACCTGTATGACTTTTCATATGTCTTACAAAGTTACTTTTATTTGCCGTTCTGTATTTGCAAACCGAACAACTATGTGACTTTTCTCCTGTATGAATCTTCATATGTCTAACTACAGAACTTTTCTGTACTGCTCTATATTCACAAGTACAGCAACTGTAAGACGTTTCTCCAGTATGAATCTTCACATGTGCAACTAAATTACTTTTCTTTGCCGTTCTGTATTCGCAAACAGAGCAACTGTATGGCTTTTCTTCTATTTGATTTTTCATATTTCTAATTAAAGAACTTTTCTGTGCAGTTCTATATTCATAACCAGAGTGAGCATGAAGTTTGTCTCCACTACAAGCAATATCGATATAATTTGGCTCAAATGCTTTGTTTTCATAATTTTCATCACTTAATTTGATGTCTTCTTGTTTAATAGATAGCTTATCAAAATTTTCATTGCTACTCAGGTTCTGCAATCTGCATGATTGAATTCCTGCAGAAGTACAGGGTTTACTTTCCATAACTTCTTGTATGATATCCATTGCGGTTTGTTCAAACATCATTTTCTTTTAATATGTGAGCCAATACAACTTTGATATCTTCACACCTACAACAAAAATTGATTGTCATTAACATATTATGAATTTAGCAATATACAGTATGTCCCCGGATTGGGTTACACAGAGGGAAAAAAGTTTATTTTTGACTTCTAAAAAAAAAAGTACTCTTTGTAAAAAACTCTGCCTGCTCTCAAACTAAAAATGCACTTTCCAAAATTTAAATATCTCCTTTCGTATACGGGGGAGGTTCGAAAATATGAAAATGGCTCAAGAATAAAGCACCCTTATTTTTCAAAATATACAATAATGTGAATTGGCCCTAGGCCTACATGGCCTGTAGCGCTTATATATATATATATATATATTCTTGAGCCATTTCATATTTTCGAACCTCCCCCGTATACGAAAGGGGATATTTAAATTTTGGAAAGTGCATTTTTAGTTTGAGAACAAGCAGGGTTTTTTATAGTGTTTTTTTGAGAAGTCGAAAATAAACTTTTTTTCCCTCGTTGTAACCCAATCCGGGGACATATAGTCTATACAGTGGCACTGAGAATTGAACAACAAACATATTTTTATTTCAAATTCTCACGGCTTAATTTTTTATATTTTATTTGTGTGGTAGTTGTAAAACAAAATGCTTACGAATTGCCCTCATATCACATAGACAAATCAAAATTAGCTTGAATGATGGTACTCAGTTTTACAGTGAGCTAGAGTAAATAGACTTTAAGGCTAAATGCACCTTTGGAACTCATTTCTTTAAATAACAATGTTATTGGCGTATTGCCAATGCCATCTAGATTATTTACACCAGACCATTAACCATAAGCTATGATGTCACAATGAAGTGGTACCTATAAAGACTGTCGAGATTATGACAGAGTGTTTTAATTTTATTGCTCTGTGAAACGAGTACGTAGAATTGATCTAAGAGGGTTGGCTAAGTCTCTGCAATAGCATTGGTACCAGAAAAAAACATATTGGTAGGGCATATTAATTTACCATCTAACCTCAAATGCATATTCAATATAAGCTGCTTTTCTTTCTTTGCAATCTGTCCTAGTGGCAGGAGATATGGAAGTTAAATATATCGAAAATCCAGGAAAAAATAGCTGGATATACGAGATTTTCAAGAATGTAAGTAGGTAAATATTGCATGTATACCTCATTTACAAATTCAAGGTGCAGGAAGGTGGAGTAAGGGCGGTTGCAGAAAGCAATGTTATGTCTGGTGTTAGCTAACGTCGCGTCAAAGTGGAACAAAATCGCATCAAACTTTGTTTACTAATGTATTAGTTACCATAAGCATTTGAGAATTGATTCGTTTTTGTTCACTTGACGTCGTGTTAGCTAACACCAGACTTAACATTGCTTTCTGCAACCGGCCCTTAGTGTATCAACTGTACAGCTTTTGAAAAATTTATTTTAAATAGTAGGGTTTATAAAACAAAATTTATAATCATGGCAAGGGTTACTACACTTTATGAATTGTATAGTTTCGATCAAGAACTACCTGATAAATTCAGGAAAAATTAAAAGAATGTAATAATAATTACCAAAAATAAATGATTTCATGGTCTTTTTCTATTTTACTTATTTGCAATAAATTAAGGTTTAGCTCAGGTGAACATGAAACAATTCAAAACTCAGGGGGTCGGTTCATAAAATAAGTAGAAAACTTTAGTTCGAGTTGCGACCACTACAGGGCAGATGTTGAGACCGCTACAAAGGCTGTACCCATTGGAGTGTTGCAGCGTTCCTGAGTTCCAGTTTGAGGAGGAGAATGGGTAGTCGAGCAATGATGGAAGAGGAACGGTCAATGTTGAAAGCAATAATGAGGTCCTTTTCGAGCCCAATTTTGTGTAGAAGATAGTGTTGGTTCGGGAGTGTCTAAGGTAAAAAGGACATGGTGCGGTTGTGTCCCAAAAATTCCGCGACGCTTTCAGTAATGTCTTTGTATTATGTAATGTCTTTGTATTGTTTGTAATGTTTCTTTATATTATGCAATGTTTCGTTATATGTTTTGTAGTATCTCCTTGTGAGAAATGTTTTGCTCACTCAAAACATTCTCAGGTGGGAGAATGTTGGAGACACTAAGAGTTATTTGTAACAGCGGTAACGCCACATTTTTCTGTTTAGAAGCAAGTAGCTGGAGAGAAAATAAGCAATGACGTTGTTTAGTAGTTACGCATTTTTATTATTCAGATTTTGACGGTGTTATTAAAAGCCTGTGAAAAAAGAAGTGTATTCTTTCTGGACCTCCGTGACTGCGTGTGAGTAAATAACGTCGAGGCTGCGGGGTGGCGGCTAGCTACTCTTAAGTGCAACACATGTAATCATTTTATATATATAAGAACTGCCTGTATATTAATGACAAACATGGCAAATTCAGCGGCCATCTATAATTTTGACCGATTTCCTGGGCCGGGATTAATGGGGATTTTGAGTTGATGTAAATGGCATGCTTCAGTACATAATAAGTACCTATTTTGAGTGCGCACTATCTTTTTTACGGCAATAAATGCAGCAAAATAAGAAAAAGGCAAATTCAGCCGCCATCTTGCATTTTGACTGATTTCCCGGGCCCGGATTAATGGGATTTCGAGTATGTTAAAATACACACTTTTCACAGTAAAATGCAAAAAAAATCATTTGTGTTGCAATTTTTCCCAGGTCAAAATTTATTTTGACTGTACTATTAAAAAAAATTGATTTGCCACACTTTTTGAGACATCCTGTATGATCAAAACGATTTAATAATGTCCACCACCTTCGTACCTACAACTTTTATGCAAGCAATATTAATGTAACTCCCATATCCTCTATTAAGACAAATGTCATTGCATGTGATGGTATCAGCATTCAAGTTCATTTTGGACAGATCTTCATAACCTGAATTTTAAGTTTACGGGCAATGTATCTATTCTTTACATCAAACAGAATTTGGTAAATGCTGATTTCTACATAATTTTGCTAAAGAACATAAATTGCCCCGAACCCCGAAAGCTCATAATAATTTCCGGTTCTAGTTTTCGCTAGTAGTTTAACAAATTATTATATGCAAAGTAAGAAAATTAAATAAGTATACAACTTATTTTTTATATATAATATTTATTTTCTTTTTTAACACCAAGGTTAAGTAGAAGGGCAGCTTGCAGAGTTTTACTGCTGCAGCAGAACTTTGTCTTTGTGTGTTTCTTTTCATTATTTATGTATTACTAATTTATGTATATAACAACACAAAAAGCACATAGACATATTATCATTTTAAATTAAGTTTCTACCTGAAGCCTGTGAGGTAAATCTACAGCATCAGAGAAGGCATCTGGTCATTACACATCAGCCATTATACTTGGGTGTTTTGTCAAGGTTCTGAAAGAAGAGTAATTTCATATTACAAATGCATATCGGTCAATTACTTACTGAAATATTAATACACATTTACAAATACTCTACTGTTATACAAGGAGATCACAAATACACTTGATCACGGGAGCCCTTGAAATATATGACGACCATCTATACTGCACTTTATTCAGTGATTTTGAAGGATATAACGGGTGTTCATAAACAGTCGTCATCCCAGTTGCTTTGAAAACAAAATTTTATATCCTTGATTAATTCGTGCAACACAATGAAACATCATTGAGTACTGTCATCGCACGTTTAGGTTTGTTCAGTTTTGAAATCATGTTTACAACGGAAAGCATTTATGTTCAAAAGTTATTTTCGCAATTGAGTACCTACTGGAAAATGGTGAATGGCAATACTCAATCAAAGCTTCTAAAAACGAATTCGGATTGAGGTTTCCAAATGTGGTGTTTAACCACAATCAGTTTAGCAAGCAGTTGAACAGATCACTTGCAAATCTTTGGGAAACCTAGAGCTCGCACGGGACATGTTGTCAATATGGTCAGAAAGGCAATCGAAGAGCAGCCTACATCTTCAGTTCAAATGATTTCCCAAGAACTAGGCATTCGTAAAAAAAGTTTGTACAATGTTTTAAAAAAAAATATTCACTCGCATCCATACATTACAAATGTACCAGGAGCTGTTAGGTCCAGATTATGAGAAAAGAGTTCAGTACTGTCAGCGGTTTAACGAAAATTTGAACAAAGATGATTGTTTAGGATTAAGAAGTAAGTGTAAGGACTGTCGCTATTTTGTGCCGGCACTTGTTCGTCAACATCTGGACATTTTTATGAATAGCAGCCCTAAAATCGCAAAGGGGCAGACTCGAAGCGACGTTAGCCCTGGTCGGTCGCAAGATTTATAGGTTCTTGTACATCATTTTCGTTCATGTATTTTAGTGAAATAAAGTATATTTTAAACCGTGTGCTACCGAAATTAATTATTGTTTTAGCATACAGTCCACTACTCTTTCAGGATCGTACAATAATGTACCCAATAAGACATTTTTTTCGGACGAGGCCTGGGTGCACTTGAATGGTTACCTGAATGCACAAAATATGCATATGTGGGAAACCGAAAACCCGCATTACTTTAGAGAAGCAACGATGCATCCTGTTAAAATAGGGTTCTGGTTAGAAGTAAGTCGTAGAAGAATACTAGGCCCAATATTTTTTGAAAAGAATATAAATGCTATCAGAAGATCATCTTAGAACCGTTTATAAATGGGCTTCACGACGACAAGTTGCAAACTGGATATTTACAACAAGATTCTGTGCTTCCCCACGTTGCTCATGTTACTTTAAATTATTAACGAGAATTTTTCGATGACCGTTTAATAAGTAAATACCTTTATCCACCACGTTCTTGCGACCTTACGCCTTTGGATTATTTCATGTTTCCGTACATTAAAAATAATGTGTTTAGAAACCCAGTACACACATTGGAAGACTTATAAACAGCATTCAACATTAGTGCGACCAAATAACTCCAGATATGCTTATAAATGCATTAGAAAGCATGAAGCGAAGAGTTAATTTGTGTATTCAAGAAAATGGTCACCATTTCCAACAGTTACTGTAATCTCAGTTCAATTCGGTTTACTTTTGACACATTGTTTGACAGTTAATAAAACTTACTGTTGTAAATAATATTGTTTGCATTTGTTCTGAATTTTAATAGACATACTTACTTACGTTTCTGAAGTCAAAACCTACTGGGATGACGACTGTTTATGAACACCCGTTAGATACAAACATAAGCTCCCATATTGAGCCAACATAGCCCAGACATACTGTAAGGTGCCATCCTTTTATCAAGCAAAAGAATGTATATGTGTTTATCTTTGTCGTAATTGCGCTGCCAACCTGAAGCCAAAGCGCCAAAATTTACATTGTCAAGACGTTATATGTCAAACTGACATCCATGTATCTTATATTTTCAATTAATTTCAAAGTAATCGGCACACCTTATGCATTCTATAAAGTTTCTATAGGATCTCTCTCGAGTTTTATTGTGTTGGTTTTTATAAAAAATTTTCATTTAAAGGTTGTTTTGTCACATATTGATTAATAAAAAATGTGAAGCGTAGTTTTTTAATCAAAGTAGGCAATGCTCACACCTGATACACTTCAGCACCTTAACTATAATTTGCAAGAGTTCTTCGCAATTTATATGTTTTTTCTAGGAACTAGATGAGGTACTTCCTTGCAATCTAGCAACTTCATGTAAAAAACTTAAAATGCGCATGGTTTTTTGTTCCACAAAGATGATTTATTTTGACGTTTATATGTCATTCACAAAAAATGTATTGTAGTAATCAAAACATAAGTTTTTGTAAAACAAAAGAAAGTGTGGTGTGTTATTTATCTAGGGTGCTGTGCTCGCAATTGCGAAAAGCAAAGAGCATATTCATATACTGTATTACAGAAGAAGATAGTACGAAAAATGGATATTACACATCTTGATATCATATATGTAATACTTACTATATAATACCTACATATATGCTTGATATATAACCGTATGTAATACGTTAATGCTGTATTTGTATCTATACCTTTCAAAATCACTGACTTTATTAAACTAAATTTGAAATACAATTAACTGTAGGTATTATTAGTTCATGTGACTAACACAATCTAATAAGCTGCACAAATATACAAAAATATTTAATTTAAACCATTTACATTAAATTGATAGGTAACATTAAAATAACATGTCGATAGGTTAAAAAGATGTTCAAAATAAATTTTAAACTTTAAAAAAAGGCTGTCAACAAAAAGCATGCTATAGATTAGGCAAGTTTTATTGATTTCAATGGTTCCCGCAATTAGCATTGTTTTTGATCTCCCTGTACATTGCATCTGATGAGGCCAAATGCACTGTTGGGAGTTCGTTAAATTTTGTATGTATGTATGTATGTATTATCGATAACCTCATTTTACCTTGCGGTTAAATAGAAACGGTAGATGAATTAGGTATACAATAGTCAAAATTGAGCAATCTATGACGATAAATAGTTTGAAGAGAACGATGAAAATGAATACATTTTTATGCGTGCAGACAAATCAGGCAAAGAATTCCTTGCAGCACAGGCCATTTACTACTAACGTCACCCTACGTTGCCTATTCCATCAGACTGTATATTATAGCTGCGTTCGGAAAGGTACCTCTGACAGCTCTGTTTCCTCGAAATCATTTGCAGAAAGAGATCGATAATAACCATCGGCGCGGGTGGAAGTGAGATGAATGAACGATCTCGAGGAAACAGAGCTGTCAGAGGTACCTTTCCGAACGCAGTATATACATACCAAATGCACGTAGTAACTGAAATGATTTAACTAAACTCGTACAACGATAAATCATCTCCCAAACTATTGGTAAATGGTAGATATCTCACCGTTTAATCTTCACAAATAACCAATATCAACAACAGCGACCATAAATAACTACATCAAAATGTATAACAAATTTCCCAACATCGCCATGTTAATTTAGTTGACTTTAATTCGTTTTGTTGGTCTACTCGAGTGTAAAAGACCTACTTTACTAGAAGAGACATGAAATACAGAGAGAGTAAAAATAAACTTGATCGCGGCAGCCATTGAAAACAGTAAAACTTGCCGAATCTAAGATAATATCTGACACTTCTTTTTGGCATTTAGAATTCATGTTCTTATTTGGGGTTTTCACCACTCTGAAAATTAAAAATATTAAATATCGGACGTTTCGTGGTCAATCTGCAGTGTCAAGCAATTCATTGCAGGTTGGTCGTTTTTCAGTCCCCGTGAAAAAGCTAAGTCCTTGTTCATTTGAGTTTTTATTTTTAATTGTTATTCGTTGATAACGAGGGCAGATTGTCTCTCAAAACGTCAAATATTAAAAAATTTTAAATTTTCAGATTGGCGAAATACCCAAATACCTAATAACATGAATTGCCTAATGTGTAGCAAGCTTTTTGTTCACATAACATTCTCAATTGTTTTAGTTTAAAATTCACTATCAACATCTTGTTTAACTTATCCCTTGTTATTTCCTTTTACAATAAAGGATGTATTGGATTCACCCCAAAAGTTCGAAATTGAGTTTTCAACAGATCTTCACGTTTTAGAGTACCCTGATCCCAAAAAACATATTTTTTCATTGGTCTGTCTGTGAACAGAATATCTCAAAAACGGAAAGATGTATGGCGTTGAAACTTCATATATACGTTTTTTGTACTATGTAGATGCGACAGCAAGCTTTTGAAGAAAATCGCATAACCGGAAGTTGGTGTTTACTCTTGTAATTTTTCAGTTTTTTTTCGATTTTTTCAAAAACGACTCTAACGATTTTCTTTAAACTCTACATATTTATTACATTTTTAATGTGTATTGATGTGAGATAGGTGATTTTCCAGTTGAATATTTCTAAAATGGGTTTCTTTTGTTTTTTTTTCTATTTTTTTTTATTAACTCGTATTTTAAATAGAACACCCGGTATATTATTACATTTTTGAATTCAGCTTAAAATTCTAGAGAAAATCGTACGACACTCATTAATGACCAATAGAAAAATTAGTTCAAGAGCCATAACCAAGACAACAACAAAATTTCTTGAACATTTTTTGTAGGTAGACATTACTTCTTTTTAGGGTTTGTGTCGTTAAGATTTTCTTACCGAATCTGCATTCGAGCATTAATTCATATCCGGAAATTATTAATGCTCTTATGAGATACGTGAAAATTTGTCTCTTGACCGTTTTTGTAAAATTTGCAATTTTTGAAAATTTTTGACAAATGCTTAAAAATTTAAAATCAAATTTTTGACTAATTATAAGATCACTGTAAAAGGAAGTTGTGTGCGTGTATCACACCAGATTTTTATTTTAAAGTTACCTATCAGTTTTATCTATAAATTTGGTTTAAAGTACTTATTTTTGCATATCTGTGTAGCTTATTACAAAGTGTTAATATCACATGAACTAATAATACAGTTGATTTTAGTTTAAATGTAGGTTTATAAAGTACAGTGTAGACAGTGGCATATTTGTCATGGGCTCCCACGCGCTTATAGATCAATATTTTCACGCTGATCATCACTGACAAAGAAGTATTTCTTACTAGGGACAAATAAAATAAATAAACCCTTAGTAAATAATTTACATCAAGCAGCGCTTTATCACTTAAAGCTCCACATCTGCATGTTTAAGTATAATTATTTGAAACTTTGAAGCCTTGTACAGTTACGACCAAAAAAGTGGAACAACTTCTATAACAAAGTTTGCTTAAATTTAGTTGTTATTATTGGATATTAAAAATTTACTTAAACAAAAACATAGTAGTCGTAATTCTAGAAATATCAATTTGTCAAGGATACAGTTTTGCTTAAAAATATCGCCAGTTAATATCGTTCATAAAGCAAAAATAACTGCTAATTCAGAACTGCGTTAGATTTTTACTTACCTTTAGGTCGGCGTTCTATATTTTTAACTCAACAATTAATCGCCCGTCTCTAGCAACAGTGAAGACGTCGCGAATTCTTTAATTAAGATGTTGAAAGAGAGCGCCAACAAGTTTTACTCAGGTACACTGATACAGGTCAAGAAACTTATAACTTCACTTTATATCTAACAATACAATTATTGAACTCAATGTCTAAGATGAAAATGAAAGAGAGCAATAACTTTAGCTAGCTTTATTCTTACTCAAACGTTGCATTCCTTGATTTGACAATTATTCAATTAGGCACTACTATTTAACTTAAACCAATATGTTTAATGAGTACACACTGTTCTTATATGCGAAAGACTATCAGATTTTAGTTAAATCACTTATCTGTTTGTTGTTATACTTGTAGACGCTTAATAAATCCAATGACTCCTAACAAATGTCAGCTTGTCAGTCTCCAATCGCCGGCTGTCACCTGCTGCACGTAGTCCCCAAAACTGCGTGATGACTTTCAGATTAACTTCCCGTAGGTTTTACGCCTAATACTTGTTGCTATAATATCGAATTTCAAGATAGAATGAAGTAGATGCCAGAATAATTATATGTACCCTGATAACAGGCAATAAACTATGCAAACATGTTCCGTGGTTCCTATATCGCTTCTATGCTCGAATATACATTCGTCGGAAAGGGTCGGTCAGTATTATTCACCTACTATCACCGAAACCACGAGACATTGCGAGATTACCACATTATTTTCCACGAACCCTTTTGCACGTTAAAATGCGGTCACTCGTGTTTAAAAAAAACCGTTATTTATTTTCTACTCCCTAGTAGCAACCATTGCCACTCTGATATTAATTTTTATGAGCTTTCACCGCGTTATTCCCACTTGATCTTTTATTCCCTACTTATATACCGTAAACTACTAGTATTAGTGCCATATGCTTTTAGTACGTAACAACTGTCCCACTATTTGGCCGTAAGTGTACCACCCATAAGGCGACTTAAGCTACTTACTATTTATTCACTAAACTAATGCATCTGAACATAACAATTTATAAATATTTCCTCAGTGTAATTTCAAAATAAATTTTCTTTCTGTAATGTACCATCGGTGGCATAAAAAACTGGTACAGCAAAACAACTTATTTTGAAAATTTTGTTGGTGGCACTGTAAGTCTATGTCAAATTTGAGGTTAGTAGGTTAGGTTTTGCGTCAGTTTTGACACAAACTGACGCAAAACCTAACAGAATAATCATCCCGCTGACGCGGTCGGATTATTTAACCTGTCAAACTGACACTCTTTTATTATTGTGCAACAAGTTATCGACATATAACCCAATAATATCGAAGTACTTATAGTATTACTTTTGAAAATAAAATACGTTTTATGTATCTTGCTATTTGCCTTTTTCTTAAATAATAGGAATGTATTTCGAATTCACATCTTTAATAGTTAAAAAGCTAAACTGCTACTTTAGATTCTTCCTAGGTTCAATCGCATTAGAAATTTCATATAGGTAATTAGGTTCAGAATTTTTTAGTATTCGTTTTGTTTTTAATCTAATTTCATTTGATTCTAGAGGTAATTTTTCGTTCTTTCGTGATTATTATCTCTTGGGTCAATAACGGTTAAATGTTTTTTTTCCAACCTCGTTGTTTATTGTGTTCGCATTCAAGTGTTTAAATTGCCATTTGTCACTCGTAAAGTAATTCACAAAAATCATAATTTTTAGGTAACGTTGAGTCTTTTTTGAATAAAATCGTTATTATCTCCAAAACCGTTAACGTTAGAACAGCGGTTCTCAACCATCTTTATTGACGCATTTCTTAGCATGTTAGTTGTTTCTCAAGTACCCCTGACTACTATTGTATGCATAATATTAGCATAAGCTTTATTATTGTATGGATGTATGTATGTATTATAGATAACCTCATTTTACCTTGCGGTGTAGAGGCTGGTGCATTATGCGCTTGCATCTGGTGGTACAATGCTCAACTTGCCTCGAATTTGGGATACAGTTGGAGGGCGCCTTTTGAGCTCGCGCAGCAACCATTGTGTGAGGCGTGTGTCATGGTGATGTGTTGACTTTGTTACTCTATCTCTCAGCTTTATTATTACAAAATAAAAAGTCATTGATGATTGAGGGGGCATTTTACAAAAATGACAAAGGAATACAAAGAATGTCTATACTATTTATATTTTTAGTAATTTCAATCACAAATATACTAACAAAAAAAAACACAATAGAAAAATATTTATAAAATAGATAAATCTATACCTCAAACATAATAATTCTTTAAATTAAGAGTGTATATATTTTTTGGTAAATAAAATTAGAAAATATATTGATAGGTACTAGTACTAAATTTAATGAGACACTTAGACAATGAGATATTTTCTACCAATATAAGACTTACATAAGATTTTTTTTAAAATGTATATGGCTTTATGGTGTTGAAATGGGCAACGCATAATGTATTTGTTTTATAAAAAACTATTGGTTTTAAGAAAAATTAAAAAAACCTAAAATTTTTTCAAGTAAAAAAGGTTTTCCAATACATTTTTTAACCAAATCTTTGTCGGGTAAGTATTTAGTTACACCCTGTATTATGTTGGCTAACCATTAATAGTAAGGAATAAAAACATTGTTTTTATTTGCTTGCTTTTTGTTCTCTATAAACATTCTGTATTTCTCATTGATGAAAACCTTTTTTTTACTCGCGAAGGATCTCAGGTTTGTATAAATTTAAAGGTGGTCACCCTAATCACGCCTGACGCAGAAAAAGAGTGACTAATAAGAGCGGAAAATCAAGAATTTATACAGATACTCCTGAGAAGCAACGTTTAGAAGAAATAGAAGCAGGAAAGGAAAGCCGTAAGAAAAATCAAGAAGAAAGAAAGAGAAGAGTCACGAAGTAGTTTTTTCCAAATCCTGGTAAAAAAACAAAAAAAGAGTACGAGAAAATTAAGTGCCAGCAGTTCAGACACCGAACAATCTGTAAACTTGGAGTCTGACGAACTTTCTGTGTTCAGTGAAGAGGATGAGTCAAATGAGCTATTGCAGGACAACGATATTATAACTGAAAATGATTTCTTACTCGTTAAATTTCCGATGAAAACTAGCATCAGCTATTATATAGACAACGTAATAGAAGTAATAAATCAGAATGAATTTATGATAAAATTTTTGCGTTGCCATACACCAGGATATAAATTTGTTTATCCACTAGTAGACGATATATCAAGTGTCGATTGCACTGATGTTGTTTTAAAGTTACCAATGCCAAATTCTGCAAAAACAGCAAGGACGTCGTTGTTATCCTTTGGAGTCAAATCTGTTTTCGTTCAACATGAAATGATTGTATCTAATATATTGTTTTTCAATCTTACTTACAAAACCTGACGTTATAGTTTCTTTGTTATAGTAAAATATTTAGTTCTTGGTCATTTATGTGCCCCACCAGTGGGGCACATTCAACCGAATGCAATATTTATTTAAATAGCAAATATGATCAACTAACATTGGTTTTGGAGGCTTTTCTTTATAGTCATTTTCAATGCAAAGGTACATCGTTTAGGATCCTGTAATGGTTAAATGTTAGTATTCGATGGAGGCTTGAATATAATTTTTTTTATCAAAATTGGTTGAATGTGCCCGACTCTCCCGTACATTAAATAATTGTAAATTTAAGAATTGATAGTTGCTTTTGATTTGTTAATGTTTATTTGATTCGTTAAGCAATTAAGTCATACAGTGTGTAATTGCTTAGTAACAGCTGATAATCAAAACTTAAACAATGTTAAGGGATGCTCATTTGTCAGCAGTTCCAAACATTTTCGCCACCGTTTTTAACATCCATTCCCGAAGAATCTCTGCATCTAATCAAAAAATGTCTCGGGGCTTTTCAACTACATTTTGTCATTGTTTCATCCCTACAATTTACGGTATTGACTCCCTAACACCCTGTAGATGCTGATGTAAAATTTTATTTGAGTAGATCTTGATAGGCATTGTATCATTATAGAAAATCCAATAATAATATAAGTATTACTTAATAAGAATAATAACACACACAAAACTTTTACATTTGGTATCTTACTTTACATATAGGAAGTGCTGCTAATATTGAAAAATTAAAACTTTCATAAGCAATACTTACCATATTAAACAATTAGCAGCTCTTTCCATAACAAAATAACAAACCTTAATAATAAATGTTCTGTGTCTTGTTTTGCATGTCATCAGCAGGAAAGTAACTTTGGGAATGTTCATGTTACAGCTATGGAGTTTACCAATAAATTGTTTTATCTTTATCTGAATTGTTACATATTTTCTTTCAGTTTGTAACTTATAAATACATATACCTGTTAAAATCACTTGCTATTTAAAAATGTACTATATATTTACTAAAAACAGGTAAAACACTAATAAATAATTTTGATTTAAAAGTAAATTTACAAAAAAAAACTAATTTCACACTACAACAAATTTAATGGTATACTATACAATATTTCAGTCATTTATAAGAGGTTTAGTTTTACATTTATTTTGTACTCATTTTAAAATAAGATACACGGTAATAATTGAGAAATTTTACTTTTGTTTTTTCTCCTGTATGTGTCTTCATAGATCTCATTAAATGATTTCTGTTTTGTTTTATATTTATATCTTGTAATTTCACCATTCGTATTGCCATCTTCCTCACATATTAAGATAGTCTTGGGCAAGAACGGCTGCCCCCAGAAGCATATTATTCTTACGTTTTTCTTTAATATCTGTGTATCTTTGTACGTTTCACTACTTTTTATTGCTGCTTTATATTCATAAATACATTAATAAGTTTCCACTGTATGAGTCTTCATATGTCTCGCTACATGACCTTTACGTGCCGTTTTATATTCGCACAAGGAACATGAATAAGATTTTTCTCCTGTATGAGTCTTAATATGTTTATTTAAACTACTTTTGTGTGCCGTTTTATACCCGCAAATAGCACATGCATAAGGTTTGTCTCCTGTATGCGTCCTTATATGTGTAATTAAAGCATGTTTGGTTACAGTTTTATATTCACATACAGAACATATATATGGTTTTTCTCCTGTATGCGTCCTCATGTGCGTAATTAAATCACGTCTTGCTGCTGCTTTATATTCGCAACTAGAACATGCATAAGGTTTTTCTCCTGTATGCCTCCTCATATGTGTAATTAAATCACGTTTGGCTGCTGCTTTATGTTCGCAAATAGAACATGAATACGGTTTTTCTCCTGTATGAGTCCTCCTATGCATCAGTAAATGACATTTTTCTGCTGCTTTATATCCACAAATAGAACATGTATAAGGTTTTTCTCCTGTATGCGTCCTCATATGTGGAATTAAAGCATATTTGGTTGTTGTTTTATATTCGCATATATAACATGAATAAGGTTTTTGTCCTGTATGAGTCATAGTATGTTTAACTAAACTACTTTTCTTTGTTCCTTTATATTCGCAAATAGAACATGAATAAGGTTTTCTTTCTGTATGAGTCCGCATATGCTTCACAAAATGACCTTTACGTACTGTTCTATATTCACAAATGGAACACGAGTGTAATTCTTTTTTATGGGTCATCATATGTTTCAAGAAGTTACTCTTGTCATCTACTTCATATTCACATTCCTTGCAAGCAGATTGTTCTTCTAAGAGGCTTCCACTTGCTACAGGCGTATCATGCACTTCGTCTTTTATATTAACTTCCTCCTGTTTAATATTCAATCCTTGATAAGTCGTGTTGTCGATAGTGCCTTCGTTGATCTCTTGCTGTGTATGTAAGTTTGCAACTACTGCATTGTCGTCATATAAGCTGGTGGCCATAGCACTACACAAATTATTATCTATCGATTCCTGCTTCACCTCCATTTGCAATATTATAACACAAATAAAGAGTCCGGAATTGATTTAATGCAATATCTGAAAACAAAACACAAGGCTTCAGCGGTTACTCGAATTATCACTATTAAAATTGAATTTCAGCTTAGGCTAAGTAGTCTTTGTAGATAAACACCCAGCATTCTTTGGCTTAACGTGCCTTGCACCTTGTGAAGTCAAGCAAGGATCCATGCAATGGCCATGCCCTGTGGTGGCTCTTGTTATTTGTGAATAAAGAGACTTGGCAACTTTCGCCTTTTTACTGTTTGTGCACCCACATCAACTATTGTTTCGCAAGACACGTCAGAGTGAACGTCGCTCTGAGTGTTCAAATTCCCACGGAATTACATATGCCCCTTAACTATAACTATCCTTGTTTGAAGGTATTCAAACAACATGAGCCTCCGCAGAGCATGGCCATCGCATGGTTCCTTGCTTGAGTTCATAAGGTGCAAGGCAAATTAAGCCAAGGAATACTGGATGTTTATCAACAAGGATTACTCGGTCTAAGCCGAAATTCAGTCTTTTCCATTACTAGAGTTTTAAATATATGTATTTTTACTTACCATCATAGAACAACATGAAATTAGAAAACACGTCAAAGTGGCCATTTCTACAAAAGCAGCGAGCATGAAAATAGATAACCACTAAAACCACAGAACAATTGATACACTAAAACCACCATTACTCTGGTTTAAGTGATTACATGATCATGTGGAATACAAAAGAACTACTGTAATATACAAGGTGTCCCGCAATGAGATTACCATAACTGGAATGATAAAAGGTCTTTCCGGCAGTGAAGTAATCCATTGTTTAACGTCTTTTTCTAGGTGGCGGGGTGACATATGAACGTCAATCGACGTCAACATAACCTACAAAAATTGGTTAAAATATTATTTCCGTTGTTCTCTGAATGTCATTTTTTGGCAGTGGTCTATTATGATGTGTTTTTTTCGAACTTTTTCCACTGTCTAGGGTGTATATCACACGACGTTTCGGGAGTTTTGATCTATTCGCGTCTTCAGGTGTTCCTGGTTAGTCCTGAGAAGGAACACCTGAAGACGTACAATATCAGTCCTACTGCCTTAGCCCTACGGACCTCGGAACTGAACAAACTTCCGTGATAAAAAGCTGTATCGCTTAAAAAAACAAGTTGCTATTATTAGGCCAAAAATTTGCATTTACACTAATTCTTTCATTACAAACTATAGTCCGAAGTATAACCATTCGGAGTCACGTGACTTTTTCTACCATCGTTCATCTTTAGTAAAATAGATCAAATGGAAGAAGTTCGAAGAAAATGCATATGGATTTAAAAATATTAAAATTTTACATTTTTAATCTGTCAGATTGTAAGTTATTGAGATAAGGGTAATAAAACCTAAATTAAACTTAAATTAGTTGAGCAGAAAACTGGAAATAAAAAGAAACTATCGAACATGTGGTACAACGAGCAGTCACAACAATTAATTTTGAATGTTATAAGTTTTTTGATGAAGAGTATTATATTAAAAATGGTAAATAAACAGTTTTACTCTCTAACGTTGTTTTCCGGGCTTCTCTTGAGTTAAATGTATCCGAAAGCACAATTTATAAATTATAGAAAGACGGGATACAGTGCTACACATTATTTACTGAAAATATGAGCCAGAAAGTGAAGAATGCAAGAGCGGAAGTCGACGAAGCGACGCAGCATAGGAATTTCAATAGTAAATTTTTAATGTTTGTTTATTGACTCCCCTATTTTTTTTAAATTAAAGTGTAAATAAGTTTTTTGGAGAGAAAAAAATACTGCATCTGTAGATACTATTGTTTATAATTTTTCAATTTCCGAAACCCTATAAATGAAAGAAATAGAAAATTCTATTTGTGAAAAAATCAGTGGTGCCTTGGAAATATGTAAACAAACAACATGCACATTTACTTTTGTCATTGCTGTTTGACGTTTATAACAGATCATTAAATAATATTCTTCCCGTTAAAATGTATTCAACTGAAGAAAAAGTAGAAATGGTAAAATGGTTTTATGCTGGAAATAGTGCTCGTCAAGTAAGTGCCTTGTTTAGCGCAAAATAGCCGAATCGGTAAATTCCAAGTAGTTCAACGATTGATAGGTTAATACCTAAATTTGGAACTACAGGCACAGTATTAAATAACTGTAAATGTAACAATTACGCTGAAAGGGTGCAGCAACATGAGGAAAATGACAACACCTTGAATATTTTGGCAGCAGTAGCTGCAAATCCCAGTGTAAGTTTAAGGCAAATAGCTCAAGATATTGGCTTGCATCACAGCCGAGTCCTGCGAATTTTGAAAAAACACATTTTGAAAAAACACAAGTTTCGCTCTTACAAATATCAGTGTCATCAAGAGTTGCTTGAACGTGATATGGAGAAAAGAAGTGCATTTTGTTTCCAAATTATGTAATGTAATGAAGACAGAAGAGAGTTTTTGAATAACGTTTTGTTTACGGATGAATTCACACTGCATAATGAACCAAACGTGCAAAATTGCAGAGTATGGGCTACTAAAAATCCACGCAACATTTTACAAACCAGGACTCAATATCCCCAAAAAGTTAATGTTTGGGCGGGTATACTAAGTCATCACGTTATAGAACCATTATTCTTAAGTGAAAACCTCACAGGAGAGCGATTTTTGCAGTTGTTAGAAGAGGATATAGCTCCGGCGGTGACCGAAGTTGCTAGAGACGATCAAGAGATTTGGCTTCAGATGGACACACAACACTTGTGAAGTGCGCGACTTTGTAAACTACAGTTTTTCCAATAAGGTGATTGGTCCAAATTATTTAATTAACTGGCCTGCTACATCCCCCGATCTTTCGCCCAACAATTTTTTTCTTTTGGGACATTTAAAATCGCAAATTTACTCCGGAAGAACCTTTCAAACTATTGAAGAGCTAAAAAATTGTATCAGTTAGAAAATGTTAAACGGCAATTTTACGACAGGTTGGGTCATTGTTTAGTAGTTAATGGTGCGTTATTTGAACATTTGTTAAAATTTAGTAATTTTTGTGTTTTTGTATTATGATTATACTGAGACAGAAAAATTACGCAGTTACCCTATTTTTGAAAAGTGTACCTAGTTTAGATGTAACATTTTGACTGAAATGGACGTTATTAAAGGAGACAGCCCACCTTTAATAATGATCAGTCAAAATGAAACATCTAAACTACACTTTTCGAAAACAAGGGTATCTGCGTATTTTTTTTTGTCCCAGTTTTCTATGACTTCGATGGTACATAATTATGTTTTGTTATGGTATTTACTATCCATTCACAAAACTCGTGAACTGTCATAACACTGTCAAGTTGGTATCCTGTTTAAATTCTGTTTTGGAACTTCTGCTTACTGATTTTGGCAGCACTGAAATGTTTGCCATTTAAAAACTTGACTTATGTCACACTTTCTCGTAAAAAAATAATCTCCCAACTTCATTAATTTTTTTGCATACTCTTCAGTTGCAATGGAACAGAAACGAAAGAGGGTTTTATTATTGGAAAAGGAAAAACGCTATAGTTGATTATTACAAGGAAAAACTAGAAGAAAATAGTTTTGACTTTTGACACATGTAACATAACCTTAACTTTAAATATTACTAGAAATCACCAAATTCGAAGTACATTCCCAAAAAAACTGTAATTTCCATGTACACTCAGCAAATCTTTAAAACATTTGACATTGACAGTTCATGAGTTTTGTGAATGGATAATAATTAAATCCTGCTTCCTATAAATACTAATTTCTTTGATTTTTCCGGTTCAGAAAAATTATAAACGATGGTATGTACAGATACCTACAGCATTTTTCTCTAGAAAAAACGAATACATTTTATTCATCTTAGCTCATTTCTTTCAACATTTTTAACGAGAACATAATTTAATAATCAGTTCTTAACGCCAAACAGCAAAAACAAAAGTAAATGTACATGTGGTTTATTTACATAATTCCAAGGCATCAGTGATTTTTAAAAAAATGCATTTTTATTTCGTTGATTTCTACGGTTTCGGAAAATGGAAAAGTGTAAACAATAGCATGTACAGATGCAGTTTTTTCTCTACAAAAAACTTATTTACACTTTAATTAAAAAAAAAAAACGATAGGGGAGCCAATAATCAAACATTAAAAATTTACCATTGAAATTCCTATGCTGCGCCTTGCAAGTCACCAATCTGTATATAAAATGTACGTAGCTAAAGAATTTGTAACCATGGAAAAGCTAAAGAAACGCTTGGTTGAAGAATCTGGAGGAGTTTTTTCACATTCAGTATATACACACATAATCCAATCCTCTTTGTATCCATAGGTGTCGAGGTTAGTTTGTTCATCTAGTTGCTGCCTTGGTTTATAAATCGGCTCCATCGTTTCCAGTCTTCTGCCATATTTAGTGCTTTGTTCCATGTTATTCCTCTTTTTTATAATATTTCTCCTTTACCTTCATTCCAAGACCTTCTAGGCCTTCCCACTCTGTTTTTGCTCCACTCTTTCACTTCCCACACTTTTTTCACTTGTCTGTTACTGTTCATTCTTATTACATGTTCTAGCCACTTTAAATTTTGGTTTATCAAGATTACATCCAGCGTTCTCACTTTATGTTCGTCTCTTATAACTTCATTTCCTATCCTGTCTTCTCTCCTCTTCTCCGTTATTGCTCTCATAAATAAAAAATGTTTGGTGTCAAACGCTTTCTTTAAGGGGCAGAGGAAGGCCTTCCTATCTTTCTTTACTAGTTTTCCGCTAGTTTTTGTAGTGTAAAGATGTGGTCTTGTACGCTGTGTCCAGGTCTGAAACCACATCTTGGATATGTGACTCTCTTGAACGTCTTAATTTTTTTTTAATATTCCCTCATATATTTTGGCAGCGACACATATTCCCCTCTAATTTAAACACTCCCTACGTCACTCTTGTAAATTGACAGGATTGTGGCTGTGTTCTAGTCTTTCGGAGTCTTTTTGGTGTTCCACACTAATGAAGTAATTGATGTAGTTCCTGTATTCCTCTGTATCCTAGGTATTTTAACATCACGGGTGCTAGCTCGTCGCAACCTGTCGCCTTTCCTATTTTGGTTTTTGCCAATATTTCTTTAATTTCGCCGATTTTAATGTGTTCGTTAATACCTACGTCTTCGTTTTGGACTTTCGTCGGCATCTCGTATTTACTTTCTTTGCCATCGTTAAGGGCAGGGTATACCCTCAATTTTGAAGAGAGAAAAATTTTTTTATTCATTATCTAAATATCCTAACTAGTGTAACACCACTTAAAAACATAATTTTCACTTGAAAATTATTAAAATAAAATATTAATGCTGCAATTTAATTGGATTAGGAAATAGCTTTTCATACATTAACACGGTTAGTTTTGATTCGAATTAGTTTTTGTTTTAACCTGTATATTAAGTACAAATTACTCTAGGGTATGACAAAATTGTGAAACTTAATATGTATTACAATGCCATCTTTAACCGATTTTTATATTTTAATTAAACAAAATTGCTCATACTATCATTCTAACACATCCCTGGTTCCTTTTATTTTTAGTTATACCCTAGATTAAATGGTACTGCATGCGCTCGTATTTTTAAAAATGCTCTGCTTTAGTTAATAAAGTCAAAAATAAGAGAAATCGATTATGAAGTAGCACCCAAAATATTAATAGAAAAAGAGGTACCTTGAGAAAAGAGATAGACTAAGACGGGTTTACCTCAGGCATTGCCATTAGGAATGGGTCGACATAATCTTCTCAGGTAGAAAGTTGATAAGCAGTTTCTTGGTCAAAATATTATATAGTTCACGAAATTTAACAACTCGCGCAATAGTCTATGGTCGTATTAATGAAAAAAAATGCTCTTCATTTAGATGAACAAAAAACGAATTCAGAAGTTGTATCGTGTGGATTGTTTATTTCGAACGATTTTCCTTATTTAGGTGCATCCCCCGATGGACTTATTGATAAAGATGGACTGGTAGAAATAAAATGCTTATATTCGATTCGAGATAAAAAAATTCATGAAACAGTTCAAGACAATGGTAAAATGTGTGTTAAACTAGAAAATGGGAAATTATGCCTAAAGGAAAATCATATGTATTACTTTCAAATACAGGGACAACTTAATATTTTAGAAAGGGCATATTGTGATTTAGCTTTGTACACCGACGTTGATCTCCAGATAATCCGAATTGTAAGGAATGAAGATTTTGGGAAAACAAAATGGTACCAAAGTTAACAGACTTCTTTATGAACTGTATTTTGCCGGAATTAGCCGATCCTCGCATTCCTAGAGGTATGAAAGTGCGTGATTCAATTTCTATTATTAATGCACAAAATAAAAAAACCAACAAATAAATGGAAATTTTTATTTGTATGTAATTATATCTTTTATGTTACTCTTTAATGAATAAAAGTATATTTTTAAACTATTTTTTTCTTTGTGTTAAATACAATTTTATTCATAACAATTAATTATAAAAAGTATGTTTTAAAGCAAGTGTTAATAGTGATTAGCTACTTATTAGCTAAACCTACAAAATACCTAGAGGCGAGGCTATTAAGAGGTTACACAATAGCGGTGAGTAATGATGCTGAGTAATAATGCTCCTAAGGTGCTGCTGCGTTGGTTTTTGTGCTACGTCTTTATTAACGTAAAAATTATTGCAAATAGAAAATGTTGTGTGTGTTGCCTATATCCAAAGTTCTCAATGTTACAGATTTCAGACGGGTATCACATCCCCTTAAGTTAACTTTTCTCAGAGGTTAACAGGTCTACAAAATATTCTTTCTATCTTGCCAATATTTCATTGTCCGCAGATAATGCAACGATAATTCTTGAAAATTTTTGACAAAGAAATAATTTTAATTATTGCAAATTTGTCGCCATCTCCCTACAAAAAAAATAACAAAGGTAAAGGTTATTTCAATTCCTCCAACTGGGGGCGGGCTGCTATAGGGACCTTCCGTCCCTCTTCAGCCAAGAACGGGAAACTCGGGATGGGTGAGAGAAAGGAGGGGTGGAGACTGGAAGAAAGGTCAGGAAAACTGGAGAAATACTGCCCCGGCATTCGCCTCAGAGAAGGTAGACTCGGTAAAATGTAAGAAGTACATAATGCGCAGAAACGAGTTCTCGCCTAGACGAGTTCACATTCAAATTTAAGGGGAGGTTGGAATTCAGTGGCGCAGCACGCGGGACGCGCACTCTATAACCTATAACCTAGCATTTGCAGTTAGCTGTTCTGGAGGTGTAGTTCTTGTTTCGCAACGTGCTTTCTTGTCTTTCCTTGCTAAAGGTAATACAATATTTATTTTTCAGTTGATGTTTTAAAACTAATAAAATGTTTTAACATTGCAGTTACTCCTGCATCGTATTTTATTCTTTTTAAGAACATTGATGCTGAAACATGATAAAAGAGTTTTAATATAGTTTGTGCCCGCAATTGCGGTTATACAAACGATGCAATTTAAATTTATTGGTTAGTAATTAAATGTTTATTTTATGTAGAAGTTTATTATTAAATTTTTAGGTGAAATTTAAAATTTAGTATAGGTTTATATATATTTTTTGAGGTTATTAAAATTTTCTTTTTGACTAGGATTAGCTAGCCTATTATTAAAATTGTAAAATGTTATTATGCCTGATTATTGTTAGATTATTTACATGAAAATTAAAGAATTTGGCGGTTTTTTATTCTACGGATGTTTTGTATGTTTACCAGAAGATCATGATTATAGTAACTTAAAATTGTTTTATTTCGTAATGTGTCGCATTTAAATGTTTACAGGGGTAATTTAAATCGGTAAAATGAGATATCGAGTGCAAATATCTTACAAAATTCAAAAATCTGAGACAGCATAAAATAAAACGTACGTCATAGGCCATACTGCCTATTAATTCAAATTTGTAATTACATTGTATTTACAAAATCTCCAGAATATGGTAAATACAATAATTTGATACTCAAAAGTTTTATATTTTGTAATATACAAGTACCCCAACTTTACAACGAAAACCCTACGCCACTGCCCATCAGCTGATTGGAGCTTGCTGGTCAGATTTGCATGAGTCATTATGTACTACTTACATTTTACGGAGTCTACTCTGTTGACTCAGACAAACCACCTAAAAACCTGAATCAAGGCAGGCGGCCGCAGGAATCGAACCCACGACCTCCCGAATGCTAAGTGGACGTGCTACGCACTAAGCCACGGAGCTCGGTCATCTCGCTACATTTTAGCCTGGTATTTATAGTGCACGTTTTGAGTGGGGGTCACACGGTGCGCGGCTCCATAGCGCGCGTTTTCAATGTATCCGTTTTCCCCACTATTAAAATCTCCAGTCGGAATTTGAGATAACGCGGGCTCCAGAACTGTATAAAAACACACGCTCTAGGTAGAATGAACAACTCTTTTGCCAAAAAATTACATTCAGAGAACAATCTTCGAGTTCACCTGCTTGAACCAGAAACCTCTCCTAAACCCGAAGAACTTACCTGGGTTGTGCACAAGGCGTTGCTTCCAGTGACGTTCACCACCACCCTTTTCCGAGACTTCGGCCGAGTTTGGCGCTGATCGTGTGACTAGCTCACCTTTTATTCTGCCCTCATAAATGCTTAGAAGTTTTTCAGTTTGTAAAGTACACCGCGTCATAGATGCGCAGAACGCTAGAAACGTCCGGACGAGTCTATTACGTACAACAAGGTGATTTCCGCTGTTGTATTCACTTCATTGCCGTTCGTCGTGTGTTTATCAAAGCTTAACTCTACTTTTTACTTCTTTTCGCTTTTTAAAGCAGTACTTTTCAGAGCTAAACAGCTAGGATTGGGATTATTTTCATGCAAGTGAAAATGTTCGTTTACAGTATGAATTTGAGGTTACGATTACCGTAGACGCCTCGAGTAAACCCATTGCTACGCCACTGATACGGGCTATTGGCGCATAACTGTAGCCACGCCTATGTACTTCTTGCTTTGACGCCACTCTAGGAGCTGCTTCTAGTGACAAGCATCTACCTAAAATCCGGATCTAGCTTGGCGCTGATCGTGCGACTCGCTTAAATCACGTCCGCTCCCGACCAAGTTCGCTAGTATTCACCTCAATTTGGGCAATGAAAAGGTTCCCTGAGAGCTGCCCATCTTCTCCGTACTTTATCCCAGACACCCTGCGTGGTATAGCTCGAAACCCTCCTGGGCAGTTTCAAATCAAAGGCGTTAAGTATTACGTTAATTACCCGACTTTGTGCCCCCCCCCCCCTCCGTATAAATCCAGTATTTCATGAAAAGACACGAATCCATCTAGCGGCCGCCGGAGCAAACAACTCCGTAATCACCTGTTATAAAATTATAGTAATATAACCCAAACAGAGGGGAACTCACTGTTAAGTCACAAGCACTTGGACAGCGAGGGAAGTTCGGTATAAACCCATTTACAGACTTTTTAGATCTGCTGTAACTGTGCTGGTAATGGTGATTTGCAGTATTTGCTTACTAGTCCAGTCAAATGTTACACAAAAAATGCGTGAACTAAAATTAAATGGAGTATGAATAATTTTTGGAGAGGTGTTTCGAACCATTACTGGGTCTACAAATCCAGATTTGCTCGCTGAATGGCGGTCGAAAAACAACGATTTTTTCGGTTTTTTAACAATACCTCCTAAACTATGCGCCTGTTGGAAAAAATCTTTCATAGCTTTTTTAAAGTAAATTAAATTTGCTACAGAATGAGAAATGTTTGTAAGTTATATAGTTACCGAGATATGGATTTTAAAGATTGACTTTTTCAAAAAAGTAAAATTTTTAAGTTTTCTTCAAGTTTCGATTAGGATACCGGCAAAATAACACGTCCTACAGAAAAGTCACGCTGATGAAAGTTGTAGGATTTTAATAAGCTTTAATTTGAACTAAGGCTGGTCGTTGTAGCTCAGAGTCTCGTCAGAAATGACAAAAAACAAAAAGATAAAAAAAAAAGGTTTTTTTGGTTGAAAGTTGAATAACACCTTAATTAATGCTTTTTTCATAACATGTTGGCGGAAAATGTCGTATAACCAAGTTGAGAAAGTTTATAGTAATTTTCACAAGTGTAAAAACGCCAGTTTCAGCGAGCTTTTGTTTCATCTGTAGGACGTCACTGGAAGACGAGACTAATGGTCTACGAACTGTCGTGAAAAAACGAGGAATTGCCTCTCTAATTGGTGTGAGTGTGAAACGAAAATAGAGAACCGAATTATCCTTTACTGTTGAATGAAGTCACAGTGAAAAATGTGACAGCATCTGAAAGTCGTGGAGGGGATTCTGTTACCCAAACTCAGCCAACAGCAACCCTGCGATCATCCCGTAAAAGTTGTGAAGTAGGAAAAATCGTATTCTGTGTGGAGAGGATATAACAGAGGAATTTCTGAAACTCCAAACAAAAATTACCCCGAGATAGACGAAATACTGTCCTTCCAGTAACATTGCATTCGATGAGGGCATATTTCCTAAAAGCAGTTGAACGCAGAGAAGATGAGTGGGGAAAGGAGCTTATTGAGCACCTGAGTCATGAAAGTGAGAATTTGGTGGCTGCTGATGCCAGGTACCAGAGCCAATGTCACAAAAATTTGTTACACCGTCCAAATATAACCCGGACAGAAAAGAGGTGGTCCAAAAGTGGAATCTGTTCAAAATGGTTTAGAGAGAATCGACTCATAGTTGGAGAAAAACAGCCAGGAATGCCAATTCTCAATAAATGAGCACAAATTGAAGGTGAACACATTCCTGATGTGAGAATCATTAAGCAGCATCCCATTGATCGTTATAAGGAAGATGTTGTGATTATGTCGAGGGATGGTCGGCCACCAATGGTATCCTCCACGTGATGGTTTCCTGGATAATGTTGAATCTGTCGTTCCTGAGTCAATACTCCTTTTTATAAACTGTTTTCCTCAAACATAAGCGTAGGTCTATCAGTGGCTAGAAGAGGAAATGTCTTGCTTTTTCACATGAGCTTATATCTGCTACCAGGCCAGCTCCGTTCTTATCCCCACTTTTAATTTCAGTTGGAACATATTTGTACCTGTGTTCGTCTTTGGGCTTCTCCTGCAGTTATAATGCAGCGATGCAGCTAGAAACTTCCGCAATAATGCAAGGTACAGTCGTGTGCAAATAAATCTGGGCAATGGTTTTTTGATATGTAGGTTGAGTTGGAAATTGAAGAATATCTCCATGGATTTTCTGCTACCAGAAAGAGCTACATTTTCATTTACTTGTCAAAGTTTAATGTAACTCTTTCTGATAGCAGGAAATCCATGGAAATATGCTTCAAATCTTAACTCAATTTACATATGAAAAAACCATTGTCCCAGATTTATTTGCACACAACTGTACATCCCCTCTCCACCCATTGAGAAAGGTGCATTCATGCAATTCGTGTTTGACAACGCAGATACAAATGTATGCACGCTGGACGGTGAAAATAGTTTCCATGAAATGAGTAGGATCATGTCCGCGACCCCTCGCGCAGCTGTGGTGCCAGAAAAGAACATTCCAAAATTAAAAGGACATGTCTCTGCCGAAACAATAGGCTCCTCTATTGGCACCCACCTCCTATAAAGAAAAATGCTGGATTATCAGCTATCTCGATTGACAAGGTACCCCACCATTTCTCAGTTACTGCTGAAATACTACCCAAGACACCAGACCTCGTTTGGTCATTTTAAAAATGGCGTAACACCCCAGGAATACCAAGATGGAATGGTTTCATGGAGCAAGTTACTGACGGCCTCCCGTTTCAACTTTCAAAAGTAATTTTCCTACCATTCATTCGTGCTCCACCAACAAATTATAACACTATGCTGACTGCTGTTGTTGAGGACAATAACAGAAACAAAGCCCACGGATAACAAACGTCCTTTGTCACGTTTGATCAGCCTCTCTACATGAAAGCACGAGACAACATTGAGAACACCCATGGGAGTAATGAGCTGAACAATGTTGTGGTAAGACATCTTATGTAATTTATGGGAAACGATATTACTCAACTTTCAAGTAAAAAACGCATTTTTTCATCTTGTCGTTTTTTGTCATTTCTGGTGAGACTATCTGAGCTACAAAGACCGACCTCAGCTCAAATTAAAGCTTATTAAATTCCCTACAACTTTTATGCTTCTAACTTTGCTGTAGGACGTGTAATTTTGCCGGTATCCAACTCGAGACATAAAAACTTAAAATTTTTACTTTTTGGAAAAATCCGTCAAAAGCTGTGTCTATTTAATTTACTGTAAAAAGTTTTTTTCTAACAAGCGCATAGTTTAGGAGATATTGTTAAAAAACCGAAAAAGGCCCGAAGAAATCGCTTTGCGAGCGCCATTCAGCGAGTACATGTTTATGAGGGTTGCAAATCTGGATTTGTAGACCCAGTAATAATCCGAAGCATCTCTCCAAAAATTATTCATACTCCATTTAATGTAAGTTCCGATGTAAAATTTAACTGGGCTATATATTAATAAGAGGGTTAATTTTCCTTTTGTAGATAGAACTTTTTTTTTCGGGTATAAGACCTTCAGTTTATAATTTAAAAGGTTTAATAAAAGTTCTTTGGTCATTTTATTTTCCATACATCGTCGATATCGCGTTCGATCGTATTTATATTTAACCCGCTTCATCCCCTGCCATCTCCAGCTGGCGATAAGGAACGATGAGGCAGCTCTCCGGAGTCACAATCACCCAGGGAGGTGTCCTGCCGAACATCCAGGCCGTCCTGTTGATCAAGAAGATGGAAAACCATTGAATCCAATTTTGTAGTTTTTTTCAAAATTACACGATGTCTACTATACAAAATTATATCAACCAACAAAACAACAAAAATGTAATGGCAAATATAAATAAAAGTATATAAGCTGAAGAAGACTAAAAAATAGTCAAAATATATTTTTCGCCGAGAGTCAGTAAATGCATGATATTACGGACAGTTGATGGTCGATAAAGTAACACATTTAATGATTAGGCAGTAGATACTTTGACATAATGACTAGCCAGTAAATGAATTAACAACCTAAATTATTATGACACAATAAATGTGGAAAGAACAATATTATTTATATAAGCCACCGCAGTGCAATCACATTTTCATTTGAGTACAGAAAAAATGATTTTAAAAATATAAACCTTGAACGATCGGCGAAAGAAATCTGTGTTTGATGCAGCAATAAAGCAGATTTAAAGCCTTGGGAGGCTCAAAGCCTCGATTTCGTCTCGACTTTGAAACTGCCAGCCGCGGCTTTAAGTCATATGGTTTATTGCCTTATTAAACAAATAGCTATTTTTTACTGATCCAATAAAAAAATTGCTGTCATATTCCCTAAATCATACCTGATTAATAACACTTTACTTACAGTGTCAAATACAATATTGACAAGACACTCATGTGAAATAGCTTTATCCTTTCTTGTCGTGCTTTTGGTAGTTACACTTGAGATTTGAACTTTAGTACTGTAGCCACTGAACAGAATGGTGCGTTTTATGTCCACTTATTTGCTTCCCTAACTATTTCAGAGCCAAGAGCATTTAGGTTTTTTGTATGGAAAAATACTGCATCTGTACGTGCTATTGTTTACAATTTTCTATTTTCTAGAGTAGTATAAATCGATGAAGATGTTCAAAAATTAAATGTGCTGTGGAAAAATTAACAACAGGTAAATTTACGCTATTTGTCATTGCTGTTTGATGTTTATAAGAATTTTTAACATTAAGTTCTCTTCTCGATAATATCTACTCACCGCCAGAAAAAGTAGAAATGATAAAGTGGTTTTATACTGGAAATAGTGCTTATCAAGTAAGCGTAAAGTTTAGCATCAAATATCAGAATCCGAATCCCGAATCATAAGTTTAGTGCTAGAAGCATTTAAATAATTATAGGTGTAAGAATTATGTTCAAAACCTACATTACAATGAGGAAGATAGTAACGCCATATAGTTTTGGCGGCAGTAGCTAAAAACTCCAATTAAAGTGTATAAGGCAAATAGGGAACAACTTGCATCACACCCCAGTGCTAAAAATTTTAAAAAGGCACAAGTTTCACTCTTATAAACACCAGTTTCATTAAGAGTTGCGTGAAGCTGATTTGTAGAGGAGGAATGCATTTTGCTTACGGATAAATCCACGTTCACACTGCATAATGTACCAAAGTTGCAGAGTATGGACAATTTAGAATCCACACAACATTCTACAACCCATGACCCACGCAGTATCCCCAAGTTAATATTTGGTCGGGAATATCAGGTCAGCACATTATAGGACAGTTTGTCTTATACGAAAACCTAGCAGAAGAGCGCTTCTTGGAACTCATGCAAAAGCAAATAGCTTTGGTGGTGGGCAGAAGCTGCTAGGGACGACCAAGAGATTGGTTTTAAATGGATCGTTGGCACGTATGCAACAGTCACGATGTGCGTGTATTTTTAAATGGCTGTTTTCCCATAAGCTTACTAGTCCAAATTATACAATTAACTGGCCTGCTAGGTCTGCTTATCTCTCGTCAAAAAAATTTTCCTTGGGGTACATTTAAAGTCAAAGATTTATTGAGGATGATATCTTAAAATGTAAATTTAACAAGTTGTATTCAAGCCGAGTGTGATAGAATATCCCCATATCAACTAACAAACAGGTTGGCTATTGCTTAGCAGTAAATTGTGGTTTGTTTGAACATTTGTTTTGATTTGCTATTTTTTGTTAAAATAAATAACATACTGTTTCCTGTTATTCGTTTTATGGTTCTACAATGCGTGAAATTTAATAACAGCAATGCAAATGGACTTAATTGTTTTTATAATCCCATGGCTCCACTGAGCTTTTTAAAATGGCAGTTTCAATGTCTATAGCTTTTCCTGTTTCAAAATATGGAAAATTGAAAAGCGGTAGTAGTATAACGTGTGTAACTGGATTCTGGTAGACCTCAAATAAATTTTACTGTTATATGCTTATGTAAAGTAAAATACACAAATATTTATAAATGTTATTGAAATAACATTTCCGGTTTAAGCTGAAAACACCTTAGTAGAATAGGGGCGGTTCCCCCCACTCCTTTTTATTTGATTCGCAAAATCGCGGTTTTATTCGCGAATTTCGCGGATTTAATTTTAATTGACCTAATTAAATTGATCTAATTAAATGACCCAATTAATTTCGCGGTTTGACCTAATTAATTTTGATATGTACTACTCATTAAATTACGCATTAGCTTCTGATTAAATTACGCGGCGGCCATTTTTAATTTGCTTCTGGAATTACGCGGTGGCCATTTTATTTTCGCGCGAATATTTGAATTTGAAATTTTTCAGAATTTTTTCTAAGTTTCCTTTTTTGAATTTAAACTTTCCGGGTGTCGGCCATCTTTGTTTTCTGCGTGCGCACTTCTCGCGGTTGTCGTTTTAATTTTAATTTTCGCGGAAATATTTGAATTTCAAACTGGTAAATCTGTCTCTCTCTTCTGATCATCGGGCTTTGGTTGTCTCTCATGCATTCACAGGAAGGATGGTTAATTTAAAAAAATCTCTGGCGGACTCGGATTCGAACACGCTACGTTCGCATCCACATTGGGCTGTCATCGACCTCTGCCGCTAAGCCACCGAGGCGTCTTGGATTTAAATGATTTGAACAGAACGCCACTTCGCTGTTCTCCAGATTTTAAAACAAACTATTTTTTCAAAAATATAAATTATAAGAATGGAATTGTGTAGCCTATTGTGTTTAAAGGTTGATACAATTTTTTTTAAATTTACTTTGTAACTGGTTTTGTTAGAAATAATTACTTTATTTTTATAATTTGAGCGACGCACATGAATGGATTATCGAGATTCTCATTGTCCCACCCTACTATATAGCTGGAAATTTCCGCTAGACCGTCGAAAATTTGAAAGCTTTATGAATATCGGTGCACCTAATTTGTTTAGTTCTTGGTCAATTAATTTAATCGTTTGTTGAAATACGCGTATGCCTCTGAATTACGAATTTTCGGTTGTATAACGAGGACTGCAATTTAAAACATGGTTTTGCTAGAAATAATTACTCTATTTTTATAATTTGCCCCAACAAAACGTATGCTATCTCACACAATCTTCATTGGTTTCTATCGCTTTCTCTTTTTTCTCTCGTAGTACCGTGATACTGATTAAATTACGCATTAGCTTCTGATTAAATTACGCGGCGGTCATTTTCAAATTTCGCGCTAATATTTGAATTTGAAATTTTTCAGATTTTCCCTTTTTAAAACAGGTTGAGACATGCGTTTGTGACTAACAGTGCTTTGTCCGTCAGAGACTGCACTGAAAACGCAGGCACCAGCATGATTTGACTCGAGAGTGGGGTGTCGTGACGTATTGTTTTTGTACCTGCATAAAAGTGGCCGGGGTCTCTATATCGCATCGAATTGCTTCACTCTCAGCCGTCGTGTCAACAGTACCAGTTTTTCCAGTGCACCTAAGATGGATCCCCGGAGTGTTAATAAGTGCCAAGAAAAACCAGGCCCCTACAGCAGGAGACCGGCAACAGAAAAAACAAGTAAGAAAAGGCATCTTTTAAATAAAAACAACACGGTGCACTTCCACAACCGCCAGTCATGGCCGAGAGGGCCCGGGGTGCTTCACCACAGCTAAACGCCACCGAGGAGGACCTGAGGGTTTTCGTGCAGGAGACGATGCCTTCCTACGATGTAGCTCATGTGATGGCCCCCGAGATCCGTCAAACTCGCCGTGAAAAGAAGCGCTTATTATGTGATCTCTATGTGCCTTATACAGTAGTTCTAGCAAAGCTGTTCATTTGGGGCTGGATCCTTATAAAAACTTTTCTGCTGTGGTAAGAATCCTGAAGATCGACATTGGGGCAGGCGTTTCATTCACGGCGGAGTCGTTCATGATTTTTCTGGAGGCTCTACCGGACATGTTTGTGATGGCGAAACAAGAAACTTTTAAATGTGATTTAAGTGAACATACCGTGGAACATGTGACCAAAGACACTTGCAGGATTATTCCAAAGAACCCCGCTACCAAATTTACACTTTACGTGACGTATGACACACTGTCAAATTTACTGCCTATGTATAACATAATGGTGGTTAAAATCAACGACTTGAAACGTGCAAAATGTAATTTCGAAATTTTTGCTGAAGTAATTGTTGAAAAAGCTGTACATGCAGAAAGTTTGTGTCTTGATGATTCAATCATTTTTAATACTTTGCGATGGGGTTACGCTAACGACATCTTATTGTGAGAACTTGTGTTCAAATTTAAAATGTATGTTATTATAGAACTGCAGAAGATGATTGATGCAGATGAGCGCATGAAATCGTACATGACTTAATTTATATGAAATATTGTATGAATTTGTAAATAAAAAATGTTTTAAACTGTATTTCTTTTTAATTATGTGGCGAGTGTTAGTTTATACATGCGGTAGGTTGGCCGAGTGGTTAAGGCGTCAGATTTAAGCTCTGTTCTCGAGAGAGGTCGTGGGTTCGATTCCCTCACTTACCATGTTTTTATGTATTTATTATGAGCGTTTTGATTTTTAAGTTAGTTTATTAGCGAAGGCCCTACTGTAATAATCGCTCACGGCATAAAAATGGAGCATCAGTTTTCACATCCTTTTTCGGCTATTGTGGCAGGCCCCTCAGGATCGGGCAAATCGTTTTTGTAATAAATTTCCTGAAAAATATGAGCAAACTCTGCAGTGTAAATTTCGCAAAAGTTATTTGGTGTTATGGCGAATGGCAAAAATTGTACGAAGAATTAAAATCTTTAGTCGAATTTCAACAAGGTCTGCCAGACATGGCATCTTTTGAGGGGTCCGAACACAAATTTTTAATAATCGACGATTTAATGAGGGAGACAAATAGCTCTGTCGTTGACATATTTACAAAGGGGAGCCATCGCCATAACCTCAGTGTGTTTTTTATTGCGCAAAACATTTTTCATCAAGGAAAAGGACAACGGGATATTTTCCTAAATGCTCATTACATTATTCTTTCCAAAAATCCGCGAAATAGATCTCAAATAAAGAACTTAACCAGACAGATATGTCCAGAAAATCCGCGCTTCCTTCAAGAGGCATAGTAGGACGCCACAACTAAGCCACACGGGTATTTGTTATTCGACTTAAAGCAAACTACAGCTGATATAGCGAGGTATAGAACATCGATTTTTCGACAAGATGGGACGTGCTATATTTATATTCCGAAAAAGGGGTATAAAAGCTCGTACACTAACCAATTTACGCTCATTCATTAGTGATGTATCGATCAGTAATTAGAAATTTGGAGTTGTTGCGTGCTCTACATAAACTTGGGCCCAAGGAGCGAACCGCATTATTAAAAGCCGTAGGCTATAAACAAATCCACTGTATCTGCGAGTGTGTGCATAATACCTTAAAAGGAAAAATACCTTTATCGCCTAATCAAGTATCAACGATGTCGAAGCATAAAACTGTTCTTAGGAGCTTAGTGAAACCTGGAGAGTCTATAAAAAAGAAGCGCCAAATACTAATACAGAAGGGGGGCGCTTTCCTACCACTGATATTAGCTCCATTATTACTGGTGTATTGAGCTCTATTTTCAAGTAAGATGGAAAATGCCAGGAAAATGATGATTGTACCGCCTGAATACATACATCGCTTTAAGGATACAGAGAAATCAGAGCAAAATATATTATCGCAGCTTGATGACGAAATGCAAAAGGTTTTATCGTCTAAATAAACCGATCACGATAAATGGGTCCAGTACAATCAGGTTTTACAAAGGTACCTTCATTTTGCGGATCAAACGAGGCAATGAATCAAGATACCTATAGAATCAAACAACAGTGGTATTTCAGATGCATATATTTTATCGACGCTCCCTGAAATTAATGAAGCCTTTTTACGACTTCTAAGAATGTCAGATGAAGTGGAGTGGGACGGCAAGGGAACAGCCAGCATAAAAGGCGAAATTTTACCATCCTCCAACATTATTGATTTAGTGCATGACGTTCTAAGACCTAAGAAAACTGCAAATCCACAAGTTTATCGATTACATTAAAGAGAACAATGTACCTCAAGTGCTGATGGGGGTTCCTAAACGTCAAAATGTGTCAGACGTGAGTAAATCAGAGATGGAGAGTGACGTCGATCCCGATTTTAAATTAAAGTTAATAGCGTCTGCAACAGCGTCCAAGCAAGAGGCTTCAACGCGAAAAGCACCAAAAACGATGCAAAGATCGATATCAAAAATAAAGGGCATTTCTGACTAGGGACGTCTTAAACTTTAACGTAGCAGAATGAATTTGGACGCCATCCACTTTGACACCGCTAACCCTTCAGGCTTTGCAGGCGCAAACTCGTTAATTTCTTCCGTGAAAAATAGTCACCCCAGTGGTGAAGTAAAGGAATGGCTTAAGAAACAGGACGCATATACTATTCACAAAACTGCAAGAAAAAAAATCCCTAGAAACAAGTACATTGTTAACAACATTTTTGAATTATGGCAAGCTGATCTCTGTGACATGCGTAGTTTAGCATCCCACAACGACGGATATAATTTTATTCTAACCGTAATTGATGTGTTTAGTAAAATGGCCTGGGCGAGACCCCTGAAATTTAAAACGGCTGCCTCAGTAATAAACGCATTTCGTGAAATATTTGCTGAAGTGGGTAACACCCCCATAAATTTACAAACCGATAAAGGTAAAGAATTTATTGCTAGATCCGTACAGAATTTTTTCAAACAACACATCACGTTTTATGTGACGCAAAACCCCGATGTTAAAGCCTCAGTCATTGAGCGTTTCAATAGAACATTAAAAACCAGAATGTGGCGCTATTTCACATACTCTAATTCATACAAATACATAGACGTATTGCAAAATTTACTGACTTCGTATAACAACCGCTATCATTCAAGCTTCAAGATGGCCCCCTCCGCTGTAAATGATGGCAATATACTTGAAGTGTGGCACAATCTGTACAGAAATGGGATGGGAGTCGACAGGAAACCCAAATATAAGGTAACCAACATGTAAGAATTAGTATTACGAAGGAAGCATTCGAGAAAGGATATGAAACTAATTGGAGCGGCGAAGTGTTTATAATTAAAAAAGTGATTCTTAGAAAACCACCTGTGTACGAAATAGCTGATTTAAGCAACGATACGATAGAGGGCGTCTTTTATGAAGAGGAATTACAGCCAGTGACTTTGGATGATAACGTCTTGTTTAAAGTCGAACAAGTGTTAAAAGAAAGAGGACACGGTCAACGCAAAGAGTACTTTGTAAAGTGGAGAAATTATAACGACAAGTTCAACTCCTGGATTCCTGCAGCTAATCTTCAACAAATATGAATACAGACGACCAGTTCTATCTAACTTTACTTAGCAATAGCTCTATGGGCTATTTTCCAAATAACACCACAGCACAATTCATAACGCAGCTCCCTAAACGAATAAGGTTACCGGGGCAATGGGTTACAGGTATTGCTGAAGTGCAATATCCATGCTCCTTTTTGGCAGTGACAGATACAGAAAATCTAGTCTATTATCGCACAGAAATACCTAAAGTGCAAGCCGGAGAAGAAACGTATACTGAGTTGAATGCAAAACGCTAATGCATATTTTAAAAGTGATAGAGAGCAAATTTACTATGGTAACGATGGATGGCACGTAATCTGTATTCAGCCCGGCACTTGAAAAACATTGAACATATTACAGCCGAAATTAACAATCACAAGTTATTAGAAAAGTTGCTGAATTTTCAATATAATAGAGTAACAAAACGAGTGTCTCTTGAAAGTAAAACGTCCTCATTGAAAATGCTAGGATTTTCACAACGTCTGGCATTACAACTTGGTTATAAACCTGATATAAATATAGCTGAAGCACCTGTACCCAGCCACCCCGCAAATATCTGGGTCGGTTTACCATCACAAATTTTTATTTACTGCGATATTGTGGAACCACAGCTTGTAGGAGATGCCTTGGCACCGCTTCTTCGTATTGTTAACGTGACCTCTGATAATTATAATTACGGTTGTCGCAAAGACGCCATATTTTCGCCGACTCATTATATAAATGTCATGAAGAGGGAATTTGAGAATATCGAGATAAATATAAGGACCGAAACTTCGGGTGTGATGCCATTCGAGTTAGGAACGTTGAGTTTAAAACTACACTTTAAGAGGTTACAGTAGCTGCTATGGATTGTCTTTATCAACAATACTACACCAACCAAGCCGGCCAAGGGGTTGGAGCGATTTACAGAGGTTCACCCTACCAGAAAGGACATGGGTTCGGGAGTTTTCTTGGAGTAATATTTCGTAGTATCCTACCTCTTTTTAAAACCGGTGCTAAAGTTGTTGGAAAAAAAGCTTTAAGGATAGGTGCTAAAATTTTAGGAGATGTTAGTGAAAATCGTTCGCTAAAAGAAGCGTTTCATAACCGTGTACAGGAGGCTGGAAAGAATCTCAAACGTAAAGGCGACAGAAAAATAGATACTCTAATGGAAGGATCGGGATATAAAAAGCAACGCACTCTGAATTACAATCAGTCTACAAGAAAAATCGCTAGGAAGAAGCTGGCCAAACCCACATACTCCGATATCTTTACCAGCAAGTAGTTTTCACAATGGCGTTTTTGCATGCACAGTCTTGCGAGTGTGTTAAATCTGAGCTAGATTTGCTTGCTTTACCGGCGACACAGACCAGCATTGAAAATGGACAATGGATTTTTTACAAACCTCTTTCTTCGCTTAACGACGATGCGCCGATTGAATTTATTGTGCCTGGAAACGGTAACGATTATATCGATTTAAATCAAACCATGTTATACATTACTGCTAAAATTGTTAAACAAGATGACTCATCATTAACTGACAAAGATGCTGTAGGCCCTGTTAATAATTGGATGCACTCTATGTTTAATCAAGTTGAGGTGTATTTGAATCAGAAGCTTGTGAGCCCCCCAAACAATACATACGCATACCGCTCCTACATTGAAACTCTGCTGAATTACGGAAATGGTGCTAAATCAACCCATTTAACATGCACACTATGGTACAACCACACAGCCAATAAAATGGATGACATCACTACGCATAATGAAGGATTGGTAAAGCGGAAATGTTTTACTGTTGCAAACAAGCAAGTCGAAATGATGGGGCATGTGCATTCCGATTTATTCAATCAAGAAAAATTTCTTATCAATGGCGTTGCAATAAAAGTCAAATTTATCAGATCCCAAGATTCTTTCAATTTAATGGCCGTCGAAGGATCTACATTCAAAGTGAAAATTAGTGATGCCAGCTTACTAGTGAGAAAAATGAAAATAAACCCGTCTATTTTGTTGGCTCATACCAAAGCTTTGGCGACTACGGCTGCTAAATACCCCATTACAAGATCCGATGTTAAAGTGTTAACTATTCCGACAGGTGTGCAAAGAAAATCTTTAGATAATGTTTTTCTGGAGCAGTTACCAAAACGATGCATTGTAGGTTTTATATCAAATAAAGCATTTAACGGCCATTATGCAGCAAACCCCTTCAATTTTAATAACTACAAAATCATTTATTTTTCCCTATACATCGATGGTCAACAAATTCCTTCAAAACCTCTACAGCCTGATTTCTCTAAGAATGGCATGTACGTTCAAGCATATCACACACTATTTTCCGGCAGCGGAATACATTTTCTCAATGAAATCAATGCTATAAAACGTGAAGATTACCCTCATGGATACTGTCTATTTGCTTTTGATTTAACCCCCGATCTGGCTGCAAATGCCACAACGCATTGGAACCTTCTTAAAAATGGCTCTTTACGATTAGAAACAGGTTTTGAACAGGCGTTAGAAGAAACTATTAATTGTTTAGTTTATGCCGAGTTCGATAACGTCGTAGAAATTGACAAACACAGAAATGTGTTGGTGGATTTTAGTAGTTAAATACCCAACAACAATTTTTAAAATTTAGTCATGCTCAAACATTTCGTCAGTATGGACAGTGCATTCATAGATCTGCAAGGGTTCCGTGGTGAGAAGAAGCAGTTTATTCCGAAAGAAATGGCTGTTATTTCAGCAGATGGTAACCAGTTAGCAATTTTCGTTTTAAAACCCCCTGCAAATTATGACACTCTGCCCTATTTCGTTAAAGAAGGCATAAACTATCTGGAGCATAGTCATTACGGTCTAGCATGGAATTCTGGTTCTATACATTTTGATGAATTTGAAACTGAGCTAGCACGAGTTCTCAAAAAATTTGAAAAAGTGTACGTAAAAGGCCAAGAAAAGAAGGAGGTTTTAAGTTTTCTGAATAAAATCGTCGTTAATCTGGAGGATCTCGAGTGCCCATCTTTAAAAGTTCTGCGAAAAACTACTGCTGCCGTGTGTTGCCTTAATCACAACATCCGTTCGCCTGTGTGTGCATTGGAAAACATACTAATTTTATCCGATTGGTGGCGCAATAAATACAATAAAAGTTCTGAAAATATTGCAAACGATTCCGAGTCTGTTGAATGTGAAACGCTATGTTTTTGCTTCTGATCAACTTCCTACAAGAATTGCAAGACCTGTGGCAATCATCGTCAACCAGAAAACCGATCTGGGGAACATTGAAATGCTGTGTATATAAACCAATATGGACCTGGGGAGTACTTTGATTCATACGACCGGCCTCCATGCGGTTATCATTTAAAATTTTTTCAGAAAAATTCAGTCAGTTGGTCTCATAATCCAAAAATATTGCAAGATTTTAGTTCTGATGTTTGCGGAATATATTGTTTAATGTATTTATATTTTAAAATAAATGATATATCTATGTTAACTTTTGTAACTATGATCTCCCATAATTTAATTTCTAATGACAATTATGTAAACGCATTATACCGTCTGTTCTATAAAAAAGGCCCCGCCTTCTAGCTACTTTATTATTTATTTTAAACCTTATATCAAATCAAATGGCACATAAAAACCTACATTTTAACACTATCAAAATTTTTTTATCTTCAATTGTTTCAGAGTGGTGACGTCACGTGCAATTTTTTTAAATGACACTGTATATATTTTTTGACATTTTCTGGTAGAGGTTTTTTTTCTCTTTTCAACAATATAAATATTTTATGCCCTTACATAAGAAAATTTTCGAGAAAAATTAAAAAACTTTTGTATCGGTGGGAGGCCACCATACAAAACTATAAACAAAAGTGTAACTCAGAAAAACAAAACAATAAACACTTTAGATTATTCTGAAATCTGACAGTTAAAGCCAAGAACACTATACTAAGGACACGCAACTCCCGTTTCGAAGCGGACCGCTAAAAGCTGACAAGTAAGGCGGCTGTGGTGTACATTTATTCATTCACAAAACTCGTGAACTGTCAATGTCAAACATTTGCTGAGTGTAACTGGAAATTCGGACCATGTTTTAACAATTAATAACACACTTGAAATACACTCCATTGGATTAACAACCGTAAACTGACTTTTAACCGCGATTACAGGTTAATTTAGCTCGCTTCCAACTCTCGAACGGCGTTACACGCTGTCGACAGCGCCGCGACGGCTATCCCCGACATAAGGGCCGCTTTTATATACAGTCGTCATAGGAAGTTGCATCTCCTTAGTATAGTCTTCTTGGTTAAAGCGTTTGGCTACTATTTGTTTTGTTTTTCTGAGTTACACTTTTGTTTACAGTTTTGTATCATGGCCTCCCACTGTGAAAAAGTTTTGTAATGTTTCACGAAAATTTTTTTATGCAAGTGCATGAAATATTTATATTGTTGAAAAGAGAAAAAAACCTCTACCAGAAAATGTCAAAAAATATATACCGTGTCATTTAAAAAAATTGCACGTGACGTCACCACTCTGAAACAATTTAAGATAAAAAATGTTTGATAGTGTTAAAATGTAGGTTTTTATGTGCCATTTGATTTGATATAAGGTTTATTGGGTCTAAAATAAATAATAAAGTAGCTAGAAGGCGGGGCCTTTTTTATAGAACAGACGGTATATCCAATACTTTACCTTAATAAACTTGTTTAATGATATTTAGGAAATAAAAAAACACAAATAGTTTGTAATTAAACATATTTTTATTACACACAAAATATTTAATAAATGTATTTTTACAATTCTTCATCGTTTTATTTTACAAAAAATAACAGCCTCTTAAACCTAGCATGCAAATAAAACTAACATGCAATTAAATCTAACATGCAGTTAAAGTTAGCGCAAATTGAACCAAAATATCGGAAAATTATTGAAAAACGTAAGATTTGCAGATCGTGAATAGCATACATAGAACATGTGATGTTTTTATGAAAAGACAATAATAAAATATCGAAAATCCGTTAGAAAATACAGTTTACGAACTAATAAAATAACATTAGAAAAATACAGTTTACGAACTAAACAATTTTAGCGAAAGGTGTTAAAAATGATTGAAGCATCACAGAAAAAGTTATAAAATAATAAAAATGATTGACGCATCACAGAAAAAGGTATAAAATAAAAAAATAAACAAAAAAATATAGACATTAGTTTGATTTAAAGCCATAAGGTAATGTATCATAACTATCTTCAAGACGCCGACGTTTAGTATACTGAACCCTATAAATTTTCTTTTCGGGCTTAGATATAACTTGATACATGCCTGTACGAGAAATCTTCCGGTCGGTCTCTACATACGTCGCATCGACATTGTCAAAAACCATACTCTTAGGGGTATCAAAATTTACTTTTTCTGCATTTTTGTAATTTAAAGTTATACCTTTTACTTTGCACACAAATTCGTAATCGGTTTTATTAGTTGAGAAAACCTTTAACGCATAGTTTTTAGGCCCCCCGCTAACAAATTCCGTAATGAAACTATCTGGCCCATATTCCATCATCTCGTCCGTCATATCCCCCAAAAAATCACCCGCAGGAGGTACCCATTCACCAGGCTTTTGGATCATCAATATGGAATCGGTATCAAAATACAATACACGACGTCCTAATTGCTCCAAATATTTATACAGCTCAAGTCTTGCATTGGCCGTAGTGTATGCAGCCAATACAACATTGACCGTTTTGAGCGATACTATTACCTCCTCAGGTCTATCCCAGGTTACAACTATTACATCCTCATCGACTATCATAATTGAATGAACCTGTATTGAAGGATCAGTCATCATTTTAAAAAAGTCATAAGAATCTGAAAGAATACTTGTCTGCATCAAATTCTCCCTTTGCCCAAATTTACCCCAGAATGCATTTAGTAATAACTTGGCGATATAACGCATGCCGTGGTTCAAACAAATTTTATCCTTTTCTAAGGTTACGCCTTCTCTTTCTAAATATTCAGCTAAATATTGGTCCTTAGCGTTTTCGTCATTGCACCAAGCAGGCCACCCACTGCATTTCTGCTTTAATTTTAAAAAATTGTCCACATACTCTGAAAATAGACCGCCTGTTTTAGTGTCCCTGTTATATTGCACAATATCGTATGCCCATATTTCATGAAACTCGAGCACGCGGTATCCCAGTTCAACAGCTTTTTTCAGTTCATCAGACACATATGTACCGGTAAACTTGCGCGAATCTTCTAAATGATTACAATCGCCAGTGAAGCTGGTTTCGGCCGATGCCGGAAAAAGGTCCGCAGGAAAAAGTTCCGCGGAAAATGTTCCGCCGGAAAAAGTGCCGTGGGGAAATAAATCCGCAGGAAAAAGTTCGGCAAGAAAAAGTTCCGCAGGAAAGCGATGCTTTGGTGGTTTGTCCATGTTACATGATTAATAAGTACCATACTATAGGGTACAAATGCATATGATAAAAATGGAAAAATTTGCTGGGCTCTTATGTATATTATAATTACATTTATAGTATTTTAAATTACTACAGTGACTATATAATCACAGTGTGGCCATACAATTTTTGACTGGTACTTCTTTATCCAATATCAAAATACGATTTTGCGGAAAACCATGATGATGTAATAAAAAAATAGAATTTTTTAACGGTGTAAGCGACATTTGATAACAAAATAGTAATTTACGCTACTAGTGCGTAAAGCTACTCTTTAGGCACGAGTGGGGTAAAGTTAAAACGCGAGTGAGTGAGCGTTTTAAGCCCCGCGAGTGACTAAAGATGCTTTACGCATGTGAATCGTACAATAATTTAGCTACGATAGAAACTAGAAAACACGGTAAATATGAAAAAAAATTAAATGTAAATTAGGATTACCAGCAACCGGTCGTAATTTTGAGTATTTTAAAAATTTTAAAACACGTTGCTACTCACAACGTGCCTAATGAAATCTTTTAAATACGTTACTACTGACGACGTAAACTAATGAAAACATGTTATTAACCAGTCGTTTTACAAACTTAAAACTGCCAACTAAAAGGCAATTTTACACACTGTCGTAGATAAAATTACTAAAGTCAAAATAAAATTTTACAATTCATTTGCTGAAGTGAAAGAAAGTTATTCAAAATGACTAATCTCGCAAATTCAATAAAATACCACAAAGAGGTTTAAATGTTGAAGAAATATGAGTCATAAGGTGTAATTTAATGTGTTTTATTAACATCTAAATTATATTAAATAGATACATGGACTAAACTCCAATCTAGCCCACTGGTGCTTAGGCGCATGCGCTTGATAATGTGATTCTCAGTTTGTCGGAGGTTCTACAAATGTTCAGACAATGGAGGCAAAACACGAGAGTTTCATGCCAGACCCAATTTTGGCTGCCGTCAAGGTGCTAATTTAGGTTAGCTGCAGTTTAAGATTTGTGTATACTTAGTAGAAAAATGCCTGTGTATCACCATAAAACAAGCAGTTAGTCCAATCGTCGACAATAATATTGAATTTGAATTTCCCAATGAGTATTTCTCTTATTTATAGCTTAAAATCCAGTTTCGCCACTGGCATAACAGTTCCTCTAATTTCATATTCAGGAAATGTCAAAATGTACGAGTGGGCTATACTGGTTTTCCCGACACTAAACTACTTGCTATACATGTTTAACCTGGAATTGCAAATGTACACCGCAATAATCTATTGAACAGTTACTTACGAATATTTAAGCAATATAAAACTTACAAGAAAATATTTATTTCTCTGTTAAATGTTCTGGATTGTTTGATGTTAATACTGTTCTGAATATCGTAAATAACTAATTTGTGAAAAACGTCAAAATATGGTTCTTTTCGGTATAAACAAACTATAATTTGGAAAACTCATGGCCGCGGGAATACTAATGGCGGATTTCATCACGTGATACGTCCACTCAAACTTTTGACAAGTTATAAAATGCCAATGTCTTATTTTGACATTAGTAACCTTTTGGGGTGAAATTCGGTGCACGGTCCGGTCTATTTAGCATCCGCTGCGAGCGAAGTAAGTTTATAGTTCGATCAGCGTGTATGTCAAAATGTTGTGGGTGCCGCTTGCCGATATCAATGTTTAAAGCAATGCGTTGCGCTCTCGGCGGTGGTCCAGGTTAATGGTTTATGTTAGTTGTTAGGTCTTGATAATTTTTTTTAGGGAAAAAATACGAGAGACTATTCAACTCACCTCCTGCAAGTTAACTATTCACCAATCATAACTTAGTATTTATGTCATTTGCCACCAATCAGCGTAAAATTGTGCAACAATTCCGCTAGCGGAGTTTTAATGACAATTTTTTTCTCTTCCTGTGACATTTATTTAACTTCCTGTAAAATTAATCAAATATGATATTAGAAACGTCAAATTTGACAAACAATTTATTTTACGTCAACAGATTTTTATTTTCAAAGAGGACGTGATAAAATTGATTAATTACTAAGAAATGTCAATTTTCTTCGTTGAATAGTCCTTCAAATGCCGCTTGCAGTCGACGAATTGCATGAATTTTTGTCAAAGTGTTTATTCGTGTTTATTTCTTCAAAATTGGTCTCGTGCTGTCGCACTCGACCGATTTATATCGAAGCAATAAACACTCATACACTTTGACAAAAATTTTCGGCAATTCGTCGACCGCTCGCGGTATTGTATATGAGAGTTTGTTCAACGCAATGCGTTGCGCTCTCGGCGGTGGTCCAGGTTAATGGTTTATGTTAGTTGTTAGGTCTTGATAATTTTTTTTAGGGAAAAAATACGAGAGAGAGTTTGTTCAACGCAATGCGTTGCGCTCTCGGCGGTGGTCCAGGTTAATGGTTTATGTTAGTTGTTAGGTCTTGATAATTTTTTTTAGAGAAAAAATACGAGAGAGAGTTTGTTCATCGCAATGCGTTGCGCTCTCGGCGGTGGTCCAGGTTAATGGTTTATGTTAGTTGTTAGGTCTTGATAATTTTTTTAGAGAAAAAATACGAGAGAGAGTTTGTTCAACGCAATGCGTTGCGCTCTCGGCGGTGGTCCAGGTTAATGGTTTATGTTAGTTGTTAGGTCTTGATAATTTTTTTAGAGAAAAAATACGAGAGAGAGTTTGTTCAACGCAATGCGTTGCGCTCTCGGCGGTGGTCCAGGTTAATGGTTTATGTTAGTTGTTAGGTCTTGATAATTTTTTTTAGGGAAAAAATACAAGAGAGAGTTTGTTCAACGCAATGCGTTGCGCTCTCGGCGGTGGTCCAGGTTAATGGTTTATGTTAGTTGTTAGGTCTTGATAATTTTTTTTAAAGAAAAAATACGAGAGAGAGTTTGTTCAACGCAATGCGTTGCGCTCTCGGCGGTGGTCCAGGTTAATGGTTTATGTTAGTTGTTAGGTCTTGATAATTTTTTTTAGGGAAAAAATACGAGAGAGAGTTTGTTCAACGCACTGCGTTGCGCTCTCGGCGGTGGTCCAGGTTAATGGTTTATGTTAGTTGTTAGGTCTTGATAATTTTTTTTAGAGAAAAAATACGAGAGAGAGTTTGTTCAACGCACTGCGTTGCGCTCTCGGCGGTGGTCCAGGTTAATGGTTTATGTTAGTTGTTAGGTCTTGATAATTTTTTTAGAGAAAAAATACGAGAGAGAGTTTGTTCAACGCAATGCGTTGCGCTCTCGGCGGTGGTTCAGGTTAATGGTTTATATTAGTTGTTAGGTCTTGATAATTTTTTTAGAGAAAAAATACGAGAGAGAGTTTGTTCAACGCAATGCGTTGCGCTCTCGGCGGTGGTCCAGGTTAATGGTTTATGTTAGTTGTTAGGTCTTGATAATTTTTTAGAGAAAAAATACGAGAGAGAGTTTGTTCAACGCAATGCGTTGCGCTCTCGGCGGTGGTCCAGGTTAATGGTTTATGTTAGTTGTTAGGTCTTGATAATTTTTTTTAGAGAAAAAATACGAGAGAGAGTTTGTTCAACGTTACATTTTTATGTTCACTGTTATTTTTGCGCATGCGCACTAGACCGGACCGTGCACCGAATTTTTACCACTTTTTGTAACTGTGATTATATTGCAGGTTAAGTTTTACGTCAGTCTGTGTCAAACAACAAACAAACCCTAACCTTTTAATCTTGAATTTGACAGAGACTGGCAATACACTTCAATACTGCCAAACGTATAACACATATCAAGGCCTGCTCAGAATCATTTTTTTTATCTCATGGTATAATCTGTAGTGTAAGTTGCCTTTTTTACGAATAAAACATTATGTATGAAATCGATATTTTGTTATTATTTCTTATTTAACTTTTCCACGGCCGTGGGTGTTCACGCGTAACTTTTTCCTGCGAAACTTTTTCCTGCGGATTTATTTCCCGACGGCACTTTTTCCGGCGGAACATTTTCCGGTGGAACTTTTTCCGGCGGAACTTTTTCCGGGATTCGGTTTCGGCACATAACCTGCATAGCACAAACCAGTGTTGCCAGATGTAACATAATTATCGAATTGTAACATAATTTTTCCTATAAAAATGGCATATAAATAATGTGTAACATAATCGATAATTGTACCATAATTTTGAGCTTGGCCATTTATAATATTATAGAAACTTTTCGTGAAGAATGCGATTTATTTGTAGGCGAGAAGGCGGATCCCGACATGCGTCATGTCTGGTCAACACGTGTTACGAGGATTCCCCGAATTAGCTTAAAAATAGAATTCATTGAAAGAGATGTTGTTTTTACCAGCCCTTGCGCTGGTCATTATTGTTACTGGTTTGCAGTCTGCAGTCTGCCCTCTGCCTTCATTTAGTGCATTTCTTGTGTTAAATTTGTCCTGCTGGTCATACTTTTAAGGGTAAAAATGGCAAGTGCAAGTACAAGTGCCCCTACCGACAGCTCTTCTGATTCTGAATCTGAAAGGGAAGCAAAGAGAGTGAAATATAAAAATACATACAGGCGAGAAACCAGGCCACAACAATATAGAGCCGAATGGGAAAATAATACAGCTTTTAAGGGATGGTTAAAACCTATTAAAGGTAAAATTAAATACAAATAATATATTAATTCTCTTGTATTTATGCATGTTTTTTTTTAAGAAAAACCATTGCGGGCCAAATGTATTGCTTGTGATTGCGAGTTTCAAGCCGATATAACTGTGATACGAAATCACAGTAAAAGAGCAAAGCATTTAAAATGTATGCAAAAACTAGCTCCAAATCAACCAAAAATTAAAGCGCTGATCCAACAATCAAATCAAGCAAAGGACCAGATTAGTAGAGCAGAAATAAAAATTGCTGCCTTGATATCGGAACATAATCTGCCTATGAAAATATGCGACCATTTAATACATTTTTATGTATTTGTATTTTAATTTTGACCAATTAAAAACATTTTATACCCCCTCTTTATTTGTAAGTACCATAGTTTTGAAGAAAAGTCGATAATTTTGGCAACCCTGTAACATAACTCTATTTGCGGCATCTGGCAACGCTGGCACAAACATTAATTTGCCGTGCATTCGAAGGGATAGAACAGGATGGTAAAGATTTTGCGGAGGTAACACGGTACATTTGACTAAACCCTCGATGGTATCGAAAGGAAGTTGCCGGCACCCCTCATCACAACGTATACTTTGGGATGTCCTACGGGGTATTTTGAATATTTATTAACGAAAGGGTAAAGGCTGCACACATCGAAATAGTTTATTTGTTCGTTTTCCTGACATTTATAGTAAAGCTTCACCGCATTAGTGCGTTCACCGAAAAAACCATCTCGCGGATTTAATGGTGTGTTCCTAATAACAGCATGATTATTTACAAAGTTAATTTTGTGCCGGTGGCATAATAAAAGAACCATCATACCCCTTCATATTATGCGCCAGTACAAAAACGTTAGCGATATCCTATAATTTAGAAATATAATCTAGCAAACTTTGTACAGGGTTATTTTTAAACACATGTTGACGAGGACCGCAAATTCTGCAAGCCTGCGTGACATCTTCAAAATTAATACATGTATTGCAGACATTTTGGGTGAAGCATAAATTTGGTTCGTGCAAAAAAACATTGTGTACACCTTCCAAAGCCGTCTCTTGTGTTGCCTCAAAATCATAAAAGATAAAAATAAACTTTTCAGACAATTTAGGGCTCTTTTTTTGCTATATAGCATAAATGTCGGGTTGGCATATCTTTCGTGCAGGTATGACAATATTTCACGCCGCACGTATGACTTTTCTTGCTATTTTGCCAGTATGTCATGAGACATACTCCACACCTTTTTAAGGTTTTGCACAAAGACTTTGTATGTTCGTCAAAACATTCCTGACCACGAAAATCTCTATGACAATTATCACACGCGATTGGGTCCAAAAACAGGTTACAGGGTGGTTTTGAATGACAACAAGGGCAAATATAAAAGCACTTTTTGTGGGCCTGTTTATTATTGGTGCGGGTTAAACAAAATTCGCAGAAATAAGTGGTTGCAAAGACCGCAGTTAAACTGGTTATTACATTGTAATGCTGATCCTCCAATAATAAATTTAATACTTTTTTGTTGTGTCCCCTAGGTCCCTCGTAATATTTACTGGCGCCAATACGCGAATTATAAACAACAATGGTGTAATTAACTAGATACAACTGGAATTGCTCCAAGTGTTCGCGTGTGGCCCCATTGCGCAGGTCACAAAGCTCATAAGATATCTGCGTTAGGATTGGATGACCAGCTTTGAAGAAGCGCAACTCTGGTTCATTATCTGTCCAAACTTTGGCCAGAATAAGAGCTCGGACAAGACAGTAATTGTCATTATTTGCAACAGTTAATATGCCACGTTTCCTTTGAGAAAATTCTTCAAAACTAACGCGAGTCATTCTGGTACGATTTTTTCCATACTTAACAGGCAAAGTAACACGGTTTATATGCAAGGTCATTTTATCTTGAGCAAAAAATTTGGCGTTGGATTGAAGAATTTTCTCCAAGGTTGACATTACAACACCGACGTTGAGTTGGTCCACACGGCGGAAAGAAATGCCTATAGGCTTGTCGGCAAAATTGTCATTTCTTGAAACTAAACCTATCTTATCAGACGACTCGGCACCTCGGGTGATGTGTGTGATGATCTCATTGAATTCATTCTGTAAATAAGGTTTTCAGTGATGTACTGGAGCCCTTGCTGATTCATTGGCGAGTGTTTTGCAGGATCCAGCATGCTGGTCGAAGTCGACGGCTTTGGAACATTCGTTTGCTGTAAAATTATAAAGAAATATATTACAAAAATTTCCTGTAAAATTACTTTGTGTATAGTGGTCCAATATGGGTTTTATTTTAGCTTGCATAAATCAGAATTCTCTAATGGTTGATTTAAATATAAAAAATGTCGGGAAAACTTACATGTGCTGACATGTCGCCCAATGTAGACGTCTTTGAGGTAGGTCGTTGCTGACCCGCATGGATACTTTCTACAGGAGCCAACATGTTGGTCGAGGTCAACGCTCTTGGGCTATTCGTTTGCTGTAAAATTATAAAGAAATATATTACAAACATTTCCCGTAAAATTGCCTGAGTATAGTGGCAGTCATGTATTTTATTTTTAGCTTGCATAAATCAGAATTCTGTAATGGTTGATTTAAATATAAAAAATGTCGGGTGAACTTACATTTGTTGGCGAATTACTCAGTAGAGCTTGGCGCTTATCTTCTTCATTCAAACCACGTTTATTAGCAGCAGTTGCCGTAGACGCAGATGGCCCCTCCTGCAAATTGTAATTTTATATGAGCGTTTTTTAAGTGACGGCCCTATGTGTTGCTTTAAAATGAATAACGACAAATGAGTTTTAAACTAATGGTTTTTAGAATTGTGGCTACAAAAGCTAAGAAACCATCGCACATTTAATAACTTTCTAAAATTAGGAAATATATTTTTACTCACCGATAGGGATGCAAACGAACGCCTTGCACGAATCCTTCCGACACTTTGGCATAACTCAAAATAAGTAGGCCAATATGCAGATTCCAGCACTACACCCTCGTTAGTTAATTTTTTGTATGATTTTAAAGCCAAGTAAAACAAATTCCTCATTTGTATATAACCCATTCTTAAAGTATTCAAGAATTTGGCAAACAGATAACTCTGAGGTATTCATAGTTGCAGTTGAAAAGCACAAAACACTCGCTACAGCAACTTGAGGCAGAATAGGGTTATTGCAATGGCGCACAACGGTTTTATACAAAACACTAAAATAACACGACGCCGCACGACCAAACACGAGAACTGCAGTTCGCAGAGGCTGACAGACAATCGATGACTAAATAGAAAGTCTGCCTGGGGCTATAAGGTCTTTTGTAATTACGCATAGCAACATAAATTTAAGCATGCTCTAGCACGGTACTACGAGTGAAAAAGAGAAAGCTATAGAAACCAATGAAGATTGTGTGAGATAGCATCCGATCTGTTGGGACAAATTATAAAAATAAAGTAATTATTTCTATTCATAAGGCTTTCAAATTTTCGACGGTCGAGCGGAAATTTCCAGCTATATAGTAGGGTGGGACAATGAGAATCTCGATAATCCATTCATGTGCGTAGCTCAAATTATAAAAATAAAGTAATTATTTCTAGCAAAACCAGTTACGTCAATTTTTAAAAAATTGTATCAACCTTCAAACACAATAGGCTACACAATTCCATTCTTATAATTTATATTTTTGAAAAAATAGTTTGTTTTAAAATCTGGAGAACAGCGAAGTGGCGTTCTGTTCAAATCATTTAAATCCAAGACGCCTCGGTGGCTTAGCGGCAGAGGTCGATGTCAGCCCAATGTGGATGCGAACGTAGCGTGTTCGAATCCGAGTCCGCCAGAGATTTTTTTAAATTAACCATCCTTCCTGTGAATGCAAGGGAGACAACGAACGCCCGATGAGCAGAAGAGGGAGACAGATTTACCAGTTTGAAATTCAAATATTTCCGCGAAAATTAAAATGAAAACGACAACCGCGAGAAGTGCGCACGCAGAAAACAAAGATGGCCGACACCCGGGAAGTTTAAATTCAAAAAAGGGAACTTAGAAAAAGTCTGAAAAATTTCAAATTCAAATATTCGCGCGAAAATAAAATGGCCACCGAGTAATTCCAGAAGCAAATTACAAATGGCCGCCGCGTAATTTAATCAGAAGCTAATGCGTAATTTAATCTGTAGCACATATCAAAATTAATTAGGTCAAACCGCGAAATTAATTGGGTCATTTAATTAGATCAATTTAATTAGGTCAATTAAAATTAAATCCGCGAAATCCGCGAATAAAACCGCGAATTAAACCGTGAATCAAATAAAAAGGAGGGGGGGGGGGACCGCCCCTATTCTACTCACCTTAACTTTTCTAGTTCAAATGAAACACCCTGTATATTTTTACATTTTTTGATTCACTCTTAAATTCTGAATCTAACGACGTACAAAAATATATGCGTACAACATTCCCAACCTTGAATCGACAGTCTTTTGTTTAATTAATAATGAAAACGAAAAAAAAATTTTTGTTTACATTTTTGTTTGTTTGTCTGTCATTGTGGTGGTGGATAAATTATAACATTATTAAGCAACTAAAGCCATTGGTGTTGTGTAAAATGGAATGTTACTATTATACTCGTACTGAAAATGTAGATATGTTATTGATAGGGTGAGTTGGGGTAACTGGGCCATGATTTTACATAGTCGTCCCAAGATGACTCCGCTTTTTTACTCTACAACCCCTTAATTTTTGTATTATTTTAACAGAATACATTTTATTTTGCTCTCTGGTATCTTGTTCCAATTTTTTGACATGTTAGACCACAAAACCTTAAACCATAAAAAATAAAAAAATAAATATTTTTTTATTGCACGGAGGTCCCAGTTGCCCCCCGAACTTGGGGTAACTGAATCACCCCCATCTTTTACCTATATAAATTTAAAATAAAAATTATGGGACATCTGGGTGATTTTGTAGAAGCATCTTCATTAGGTACCTAATTAAAAAAATAGAAGTTAGTTTTTTTTACTTTCTCTAAGAAGATGCAAAAAGAGAAGGCAAATATCAGAAGTAGAAAAAATGTTAAAAATACCAGTTAATATTAATTTTTACAAAACATTTTTTTCTTAATTCTAAAAAATATAACCTAAGCCAAAAAAGTGATTCTTACAAAACAAAACTTTTCAGAACTCTAAAAAATTCTAGTTAAATCAGAAAGATCAGTTGAAAAGCTTATCATATCCTTGTATCGAGCAAAGCTGGTGGCAATTGGTTTTGAGAGTTTTCTTACCACATCAGAGCGTGCAACATATGAATCTTCAGAAGTTTAAAAAACATCATAGTTTGTGAATGTCTTCAAAAATCTGACTTCAAAGCCTTTGTAGTCCTTACGCAAAATTCTGACAACATATAATCTAAATGACGAAAGAGTTTTTCTATATACTTTAACAACTGCATTCCATAGTCATCGTTGTGGAGATTATCATTTTTCTTTTCTTCTGACTCAGAGAGATCCATGCTATCGACACTCTCTCTAGTGGAAAAATTGCTCTCCTCGTCTTCACTTGAACTTGTAGATGAACTTTTTTTCGCGTTTCTTTAAATCTGCTAATCGCTTCTTTTCTTCCCTTTCTAGTTTCTCTTGCTCTTTAATTCTATACTTTTTCCTCATTTTTTTCCTTTTGCTCTTTTTTCTCTAGGTATTCTTTTGTTGTAATTAACTCTTATAGGTCGCGGGTGGTGTAGCTTGAACAAGCGTCCACGTTCGATCAGTAGAGTTAAGCAATGCTCTTTCTGGTCAGAACTTGGATGGCAGTGCCACTGCTGATACTCTCGGCGCCTCTTGGTACGGCTGCCACGGAAATAGTTGGTCTCGGATGTCATAAATAACATCATGACATTCGTTAGTGGGGCTAAAAGTCCCCATAAAATGTACAGCGACGCCTATAATTGGCCTAGCGGTTGTTGGCTGAGTACCAAAATAGTTTTTTTCTCCGCTGGCTGACTGGCATCCTTTTAAACAGTTCGAGAGGGAGATCCCCGAAGCTTCTTTTTTCTGGACGCTCACTTGATTTGGAAGTGGAGGGCATGTTGGAGGTACATTCTTCTGAAACTGTTTGAGGATCCTCCTGAGTTTGCTGAACATTTTGAGTGTACTAGCGGGCATTTCTTCTACGTTTGCAATAGACTGAGAGTTGGAAATTTCTTGCAAGGGGGAAGCCATTTTTGAAGTAGATGCTTCTGGTGGGGACTGGGTACTTTCTACCTGGACACAATTCCCAAGTTAATGAAATTTTGGGATATTGTTTGGGGATGGTATTGGGTGTGGAATCTGAGTTTTCGACCTCGAGGACCCTGTGCTAACTCGGGGAGGGCCGAAAAATTACGACATTTTCGGACTTTTTTTGATTTTTTGCTTATATCTTCTGAATCATGCGTTTTTTTGAGAAAAACATTCCTATAGAAAGTTGTAGAGCATGATATTTCTTTCAATTTTGGTTGGTCAAAATTATTTGTTGACCCAATACTTACCGAGATACAGCAATTGAAAGATGGAACAAATTTCTCAAAATGCAAAAAAATAGAAAAATACAGGTTTTTGCCTCATATTTTTCAACGTATCTATGTATACTATACATAGCTACTTATTATTCTTTATTTTAAACTAGCTGATCCGACAGACGTTGTCCTGTACAAATTTCAATAAATTTGTGATAGTTTTCTGCATTTGTGAAGAGATATTGGCAATGTGTAAACAAAGTAAAAAGGAGAAAAAAAAACGTATTTCTTAGTGATAATTGCATCTATTAACGATTGTGGCCATGGATATTCAATTTAAGGAGGGGTTAATTCAGAAGTACGCTAATGGAAAATTCGTTTGGTTTGTAGCATTGCGAGTTCTGCGACCTAAATTGCTCCGTGTGATTAGCGGCATTGCAATGCAATTAAATTGTGTCAATTCAATTCAATTCAATTATTTGGTTTGCGACACAATGTGCGATGCGAAGAAACACAATTTGGACAACTGATTCACTTTGTTGTAACTGTATAACCGTTTTTCACTTCAAAACTCACCGTATTTCGTAGGTAAATTTGTAAATTTGCTTGAGATCAAACGACGAAACTTAATTCATTTCATGAAACGTTGCAACAGAACAATGATTCCCAAGTTAATTAAATTTTGGGATATTGTTTGGGGATAGTATGGGGTGTGGAATCTGAGTTTTCGACCTCGAGGACCCTGTACTAACTCGGGGAGGACCGAAAAACCTCGAAATTTTCGGACTTTTTTCGGTTTTGTTCGAAATGATCAAATCCACCATGAACTAGGAATTGACACCATTGAACAATTCATAAACAGAACTACCAAAAAAATCCTAACCAATCTACGTTTCACCGATAACATCACCATCCAGCAACTAGGCCGAAGTAATATACATACGACTCAAGAGACGGCTTCTCCAAGATTTACCATTAAACCAAAGTGATAGTGGAAGTGATAGTGAATAATCAATAAGTTTCCGAGGCGTCAGTGTCCTCCGTGTCAGCATACGCGCAAGACAGAAATTAAACAATAGTTCCTACATCACAACCATGCATAATACTGTTAGTCAGTGTTGATCTGGTTTTCGTCGTTTGATCTCAAGCAAATTTACAGATTTACCTACGAAATACGGTGAGTTTTGAAGTGACAAACGGTTATACAGTTACAACAAAGTGAATCAGTCGTCCAAATTGTGTTTCTTCGCATTGCACATTGTGTCGCAAACCAAATAATTGAATTGAATTGACTTGACACAATTTAATTGCATTGCAATGCCGCTAATCACACGGAGCAATTTAGGTCGCAGAACTCGCAATGCTACAAACCAAACGAATTTTCCATTAGCGTACTTCTGAATTAACCCTTCCTTAAATTGAATATCCATGGCCACAATCGTTAATAGATGCAATTATCACTAAGAAATACGTTTTTTTTTTCTCCTTTTTACTTTGTTTACACATTGCCAATATCTCTTCACAAATGCAGAAAACTATCACAAATTTATTGAAATTTGTACAGGACAACGTCTGTCGGGTCAGATAGTTTAAAATAAAGAATAATAAGTAGCTATGTATAGTATACATAGATACGTTGAAAAATATGAGGCAAAAACCTGTATTTTTCTATTTTTTTTTGCATTTTGAGAAATTTGTTCCATCTTTCAACTGCTGTATCTCGGTAAGTATTGGGTCAACAAATAATCTTGACCAATCAAAATTGAAGGAAATATCATGCTCTACAACTTTCTATAAGGATATTTTTCTCAAAAAGCGCATGATTCAGAAGATATAAGCAAAAAACCGAAAAAAGTCCGAAAATGTTTTTCGGCCCTCCCCGAGTTATCACAGGGTCCTCGAGGTCGAAAACTCAGATTCCACACCCAATACCATCCCCAAACAATATCCCAAAATTTCATTAACTTGGGAATTGTGTCCAGGTAGAAAGTGATAATAATTTTCAATATAAAATTCTCTGCTCCTATGAAACACGTTTTACGAATAATGGAATGTTTAACAGAAACAACCTTAGATACTGGGCACTCAAGAGAGATTTAGGTTTAACTGCTGGATGGGTATTTTGGGTACGCGAATAGTAGGCCTAATTTTTTTAAGGCCAATTAACTGCCGATTGGTACCTTGGTTTCCTTCAGAATCAAATAGAAGAGGGTTTAGATGAATTGCCATTAAATATAAGAAACCAGATGTATTATCAACAAGGGGCGCTTGCCCATAATGCTAGAATAGTTGCTCAATACATATATAACAGATTCGGCAATCACTGGGTAGGAACCAACGGACCCGTTATGTGGCCAGCTAGGTCACGTGACTTATCCGTGTTAAGATCTTTTCGTGTTTTTTCACTTAAAAAATATTGTCTACTCAACGCCACTGACTTTACAGGATTTACAAAATCAAGTCACAGCGGCAATAGCTACTATAATTCCACAACAACGTCGCAAACTTCATAACGTTATACGAGAAGTAATTCAAAGAGCCAGGTTATGTCAAGACGCTGATGGTGGCCATTTTGAGCAACACACATAAGTTTTGCGATACTATTCCAAATTAAGAAGTTGGAATTTCTTAGTTTCTTCTAAATGATACTGTAATTGAAATAATTTTTTTTCAGTTTCAATAAATGATTCAAATGTTTAACACGCCGTGGTCTATGCTCAGCGATAGGTTCTACAATGGCGTTAGCGGAAGGAGGGGTATAGGCGTTACCCTTATTGATGCTGCTAAATAATTGGTGTAAACTTTTAATACGTTTATTGCTAATGACCCGATAATACATACAAACAAAAACCAACTTACTACTATATATATAAAAGAAGGAAAAAGAACAAGAAAAGAAATATGTACAAAACAGTCGTCTAGACTCGGGTGCCGGTGGCGCGGGAGGTGATGGGGCGGCCTTTCCCGGTTGTCGGAGGCGGGGAACGCGGCCTGGACGCGGTCCGATCCTCCCGGGGAGCGGCAGGGGCACGGCTCGTTGTGGGCGCTGGCGGCGCTCTGGGTGGGGCGTCGAGCGGGGCTGAGAGGTTCTCCTGGGGCGTCAGCGGCGCGAGTAAACCTCTCGGGGACGGTGGCTGGAGCGGGGCGTTGGTGGGGCACGGGATCGGGCTTCCGCTAGGGGAGTCCGGGGACGGGTGGTCTGTCGCCAGCGGGGGCCGCGACGTGGGCTGCTGTCGGGGCAGGAGCGACTGGATGGCCCTGATGACAAAGTCCGGAAGAGCGCTGGCTGGTTCTCGTCCTAAGTCCTGAAGTGGCTGGATGGCCCTGATGACAAAGTCCGGAAGAGCGCTGACTGGTTCTCGTCCTAAGTCCTGAAGTGGCTGGATGGCCCTGAAGAGAGCTGCTAGTTGGTCCTGGAACTCTGGATGCTGCTGGGACTCTCCGGGGTTGAGTGTGGCAGGCTGGAGGCTGCTGGGTGCTGTCCTGGAAGGCTGGATGCTGCTGGTTGACTCTCCTGGGTTGAGTGTGGAGCTGTCCTGGAAGGCTGGAGGCTGCTGAGTGGTCCTGGAGCTGAAGGGCTGCTGATGGACTCTCCTGGGTTGAATGATTTTTTCTGGCCTGGGTAACTCTATTTAAAGGAGCCCCGTCCTTTGCTTTGCGCTTCCTGGACGTTTATTGGTCTGAGGAGAAGGGATGACTGCGTATTTTCCTCGTTTTTAATAATTCCGCGGTTTTTTTCGCGGCGCGACATATTAGCGCCTTGATGAGTGTCGCAATGGCTGGCTGTTGAAATGCCGATTATAATGATACTCCAGTTGCTATGTTTCGTTTGGCTTTAATTAAAATAAGGATTTGTTTCCCTCGAGCTTTGCGTATAAAATTACTTAAACATTATTGTTACTGAGTGTGTTAAGAGGTTCTCCTTGTTTTTATTATTTGCGCGCTAATTTTTTCTGTTTTTTGATACCAAATACTCCTGTATTTGATTCTTCCTACCGCTAATTAAAATTTAATTTGTAATATTTGTACATTCGCCTGCTGTATTTGGCCTTTGTCCCGATTTAGCCGTTAGAGAATGCGTTTTTGTTCTGCCCCGTGCCCGAGCAACTTCGCCCGCACGGCGAGCCGCGATGTTTTCGTCGGTTGAGGGAAAAAATCGTTTTAATCGGCCTGTATTCTTGTTAGCGACTTGAGGGTAATTTGATTAGGTAGCGGCTAATTTTTCTTATGCCTGTGTGGTTTCTATAGGGCGCACTATTGATTAGGAGTTCCGTTGTTAATTAAAATTAGATTTCAATTTGGCGTGAGTTTGGGCCTTGCTGATGGGCTCCGCGCTTCGGTCCCTTTGCCATGAAGTTTTGTTGGGGTTATTCTCTGCACTTTAGAAACTGGCATGCTGTTTGTAATTTATTGTTTTATTTCTGCAGAGGTTTTTATTTGAAATTTGTGTATGATCGTGGCGTTTCGGTAAACAGATGTTTTTGTTCTTTTGTTTCATCGTCATCTAGTTGGCGACGCAGATTTCCTTTGTTGATTTGATCTGTTCACCGATTCATATTATGTTACTTACATACCTTTATTCTAATTTAATTTAAATTTAAAAAAAACAGACAACCAAAAGGCCACTTATGATACATCTAAAAACTTAAGAGACGAATTAAATTATGTAAAAATATACAGGGTGTTCCATTTGAAATAGAAAAGTTAAGGTAATTTCCGGTTAAACCGGAAAAGGAATTTTTATTAAAAGTCCACATGTTGACACACCATACTAAATTTCATATATACGTAAAAATTCAAATGATATTCGGGGTCTACCAGAATTCAATTACACCCAGTATATGCATGCAAAACTGTTTTCTCTACAAATCAACCTAAATACACTCAAATTTTAAAATAGTTACGAAAGCACCACCCGGTATGTAATTGTCAGTAGGTACATAGTAGAGTAAAACGTTTTTTCAATGTTTTCTGTGGTTTGCAAGCTCGTACAAATCATTTGAAAGAAATCGTGAGATTTGCTTTAATCCACTTTGCTGTGAGTGCAAAAGGAGTGCACTTGAAACATTACACATTTATCGAACTAGTAATACACTTTGGAAGAGTGAAGTTAAATCTGCAGAGAGTACAGTGCATTAATAATAATAATAATAACACAATTCTCTTAGAAAACTGCTTTATCTATACAAAACTTTTACATTTAGTATATTAGTACCTTACATATGAGAAGTACTACAGCTAAAATTGAAATACAAATTAACTTTAAAAAAACATACATACTGTTATGGTACCTTCTTGAGATGGATAATTAGCAATTAAAAGTACAAGAGGGGTTTTATGAATTAAAAGTACCATATAAACATTTGAGATTTGTTTAAAGAATGGGAAATACAGTTACCTGTTAAATTGTGAATAGTAGATTAGAAAGGCTCGAGCATATCAGTTGATTTAGTTGGGATAGTTGTTTGGTAACATTAGAGCTTAGATCTTAATTTGTATTAACTGACAAACGGAATAAGTAAAGTGAAAGCCAAAGTCAAATGATTATCTGAAAAGTCAATTGTGAAATGTTATAATAAAGTATATCATATAGAAATGTATCAGGAGTGTTGGACTATAAAAAAATTTGGGATACTTTATTGCTAGGGAAAATGATATTAATAGATAATAACCACAATTTTTTTTCAAACTATGTAGTAAAGTGAAATTTAAAGAAAAAAACCCTTTAATGATATAGTAATTATTGTCTGGTTGTTGTGATAAAGGGTTTGTTTAATAAAATTAACTAAAGGAAGAAATAAAATGAAATTTAATATATAGGTACTGAAGAATAAGATGGTTAATAAATAGTACAAAGAGGAATAAGAACATCTAATAACAATAAAATAGTATCTATACATGGAATAATAATGCCTGCAGTGCATTTTTACATATCATACAAGAGTCAGTGTTGGGTATCTTTTTTGATGTGGAACTTCATGCGAGTCGCTGTAAGGTGGATACAGCTACAATTGATCTGGAATTGGATACACACTACATGTGAAAGTACTGTTGGACTTGGAAGGGCTTGTATCCATATGGATTTCTACATCTGAGTTGTATCTTGACGTTGGGAGCATCGAGGTCTTGCGGGACGTCACAATTGTCCTATAATAATTGGATAAGAAGTATTGTGGTCATTGTTGGAAATAAGATTTCTAAAAAAAACCAAGGAGCTTACATTGGAGGTAAAGGCAGTTTGAAAGGCTACCAGCTTGGGGAATGTGACAAGGAGGGACGATTCCTGTGGACTTAGTGTGTGAAGGTGCTGTTGTCGGCGTTGGAGTTGTAGAGGAGGTGATAAGCAACGGTAGCTGTTTACTGAGGTTTCTGGTGGATCAGGAGGGGGACTGCTTGTTTTGTTACGACTGACATCCTGTGGGAAGTGCTTCAATGAACTAAATAAAAGGTATACGTTAAAATTTAAAACAAATAAGTCTTTAATACTGAGTGAATTACATATTTACTACTTCATAGATATTCGACATAGTTGGTATGTGACAGAAATCATTTATTTGACTTATCACTTTGACTGTTCTCGAAATGTCATAATTACCTATAATAGTAGATTATGTTATTAGGAGTAAAAGTGATACTTTATGTGGCGAAGCTGAAGTTTATTTAGCCGAACGTTAGTGAGGCAAATAATTCAGCTAAGCCACGTAAAGTCACTTTTACTCCGAATAATATATACTATTTTATCCACAAACGTATTCAGGTAAATTTCATTAATATAAATTAAAAAAAAAGGATGCATTGGCCGGGAATCGAACCCGGGCAACCCGCGTGATTGGCGATCACTGTACCCCTGCGCCAACCTCTGTTGTTCAAATAACGCGCTACTGTAATGATATATGAACATATTGAATCACTCGAGCTAATAGCACACGGCCACAGCAGCTGTCACACCATAACCCACGGTGACAGATGCTCCGATCCGCTGCTTAAAGGTTTATTTAAATTAAAACTTTTTCGTACTCTTTTTGAAAATAAAAACTGGCCTACGATCTAAGTCTAAAAATTAGCAAAATTTTAAGCCATCATACAATTTAATCGGTCCAGTATCTTCGGAGGAGATAGCGAACAAACATAGAAAGAAAGAAAGAGAGCAACGATTTTGTGTGCTTAGGCAGATAAAGTACGCAAAAGTCGCAAAGGATAAGGAGGTGTATACATAGCAACACCTAACATTAGATATTAACGATACAAGTTTGATTATGAGCAACTTAACGAAACGAGTTTGATTGCCACAATGAAGCGGTGAGCCGAGTTTTGTGGCAACCAAATGAATTTCGCTAAGTGCCATAAACAAACATGTATTGTTCAATATTTTATCTTCATACTAAATTCTGGTTCAATGTATTTTTTTTATATAAAGAGAGTGCGGTAATATCCATTTCCACACTGAGTGCGGTAATATCTATCCATTACTTCACTGAGTGCTTAAAACGATACTAAAATTAATTTAATTATTAGAGTCTATAACAACACCAATAAAGATAAAACAATTAACAGCACTTTTCCTGACAGCATAACAAATCTTATTGTTATTGTTGAGGTCTCGGGATACGAACGCAGGTGTGAATTTTACGCTGCAAGTATAAGGCCAAAACCAGTGAATTAATAGAAAACAAAGAAAGGGACCAGTGTTGGAAGCTTCAGAACGCGAATCCAGCTAAGATAACAGCTAATTAAAGGTAGGACTAGCAGATAAGAAGTGCAAACAGGCAATTTACAACAACGAACACCGATAAGGGGTTGAGCTACGACGGGACGACCGGAGTCAACCTCTTTCCGCAGTGTTAAGATAAGAAAGCAGCTGTCGCTTCACGGTCACGTTCAATAATAAACAAGATACAGGAACGTATTGAAAACTATTGAGTGAAATAAAGACGGGCAAATGGAATTTGAAATCGAGAATATGGAAGAAATAAAAAGAATGTTCGCACAAATAAATGCAAAGCTAGTAGTGGTGGAGGAGAAATTAGATAAGAATAACGAAGCGATGAAGGAACTAAAACAGGAAAACCAAGGATTAAAGAAGATTATTAAAGCCCAAGAAGAAAGACTAGAACAAGTTGAGAGGGAGATCAGGGAAAATAATATCATAGTGCAAGGCCTGAAGGACATAGATAAGGAGGACCAGGGGGAAGTCACAGAGAAAGTGCAAGGAATGCTAAGACAAATTGGAGTAGAAATTAATCCAGAAGTAGACATAAAAGAGATAACGAGACTAGGAACTTTCAAACCAAATAGGACCAGGCCAATCCTTCTCAAGCTACAAACGTGGAACATGAAAATGGAAATATTCGGGAGAACTAAGGAATTAAAAGGAAAAGAGATCTGGTTTAATGACGACTACACAAAGAAAGTCCAACAGGATAGGAAGAGTTTGATTCCACACTTAAAAAAGGCAAAAGAACAAGGCATTAGAGCCTATCTCAAATACAACAAACTGATCGTGAATGACGAAGTGTATGCAGTAGAGGACCTTGAAAGCTACGAGGACAAACAAACGGAAGTCCAGAATGACAAAAAGCGCACTGTGAATGACGGGTCACCAGGGAATGAAGAACTCAACCAAAAACTAAGGAAAATCACGAGAACGAACCGAAAAAACCAGTAGGAGAAGAAAGGGAGACGGATAAACAAGATAACGACAAGGCAATGAAAAGGAAAAAGGCAAATAGGAAGAAGAAAAACGCAATAGCAAGGGTCGGAACCTGGAACGTGACTACACTACTAGTAGCAGGAAAAATGGAGGAAGTAGCTAGGGAAGCAGAAAAATACAAAGTAGAAATACTGGCACTACAAGAAGTACGGTGGAAGGGAGAAGGAAAAATAGATAAAAGGAAAATACACATTTCTGTATGGGGGAGAAGATAAACAAGGACAAAATGGAACGGGATTCTTGATAAGTGAAAAAATGAGAGGAAACTTAATGGAGTTTAAAAGAATAAATGGAAGGATCTCCTATATTAGACTAAAAAATGACATAGCCAATATTACACTCATAAACGCATATGCGCCGACAAACGTAGCAGATGAAGAGGAGAAGGATAAGTTCTACGAAAGGTTAGAAAAAGTATGCGAGGGAATCCCAAAACACGACACACTTATCTTACTGGGGGACTTCAATGCACAATTAGGAAAAGAAGAACACTGGAGAGCAGTGGCCGGAAGAGAAACGGCACATGAGGAAACAAATAATAATGGGACAAGGCTGGGAAATTTAGCGACAGAACTGGATATGTTCATAGTTAGCACGAAATACCAACACAAGATACAGCACAAAATAACTTGGTTACTGCCTGGCAAAATCACAGGAAATCAGATAGACCACATATTAATAGACAAAAGGAGGCAAAAAATGATACAGGATGTAAGATCGTTCAGAGGAGCGGAAGCGGGGACAGGACACTTCCTAGTGATAGCGAAACTAAAGTTAAGAATGGTAGGAGAAATGAAGAAACGTCCTAATAAAAAGAAGTGGGAAATTAAAATGGTGGCAGAAAAGCAAGAGAGATATGAAGAGGCAATCAGAATAAACTTGGAAAAGAAACCGGAAGAAGGAAATATTGAAGAAGAATGGAGCATCATAAAAAGAAGCATAGAAAGCGCCGCAGATAAAACACTAGGCACAAAATCCGCAAGAAAAAGAAACGAGTGGTTCGACGAAGATTGCAGGGAAATTATACAGCTCAAAAAGGCAACCAGGTTAAAGTGGCTGAGCACAGGAAAGGAAGAGGACTACAGGGCATTCCAAAGAATTAGGAAAGACAGCACGAAATTAATAAAAAGGAAGAAGACAAGATGGATAGAGGAAGTAATGGACATAATAGAAAAGGATAGCAAGAACAATACGAAATTATACAGATATATTAGAAGACAGAATATGAAAAGAAATACAACAAATATAAGCACCACAACATAGAGAAATTATTTTAAGGAAATATTAACAGAGAGCGATAGGGCGACAGGAGAAGAAAAAGGAGGACATCGAAAGAATGACAACTGGGAAAACGAAGAAGTTGATGCGCCCACGAGAGAAGAGCTCGCTAAAGTAATATCACAGCTGAAGAGGGACAAAGCTGGAGGAAGGGATAATATAGTCAACGAATTAATAAAACACGGAGGAGAAACTTTAAACAAAAGAATCTTTAAATTATTAACCCAAATATGGAGGGAAGAGGAAATGCCTAGGGAGTGGAAAGAAGGTATAATAGTCCCAATATATAAGAAGGGAGACCCAAAAGCCTGCGAAAATTATAGGGGAATTACACTACTAAGCACTCTATACAAGATTCTGACCACACTAATAAATAAAAAACTAACTAAACACACGGAAATACAAATTGGAGAATACCAGAATGGGTTTACGAGGGGAAGGTCTACCATAGATGCCGTACACACATTGCAGCAAATAACTGAAAAATTCTATGAACACGGACTAGGATTACATATTGTATATATAGACTTCAAAAGAGCATTCGACAGTCTGAAAAGAGAGCAGATAATAAAATCATTGGAGGATATGGATATACCGAAGAAGCTGATAAGACTAATACAAATGACAATGGAAAACTCCAAAGCAGCAGTCATGACAGATGAGGGAGAAACTAAAGACTTCGACATTAATCTGGGAGTAAGACAGGGAGACGGATTATCTACAACACTGTTCATCACAGCGGTAGAGGCAATAGTGAAAGAGTGCAATCTCAAAGGAGCAATAACTAACAAAGCAGTGCAAATTGTCGCGTACGCAGATGATCTCACGGTGATCGCCAGGGATAAGAGAAGCCTAGGAGAAGCGATTGAAAAGATAGAACGAGAAGCGAAAAAACGGGGCCTAATAATCAATCAGGAAAAGAGTAAATATATGGAAATAAGCAGAGGATCCACGATGGTAGCACCCAAAAAAGAAAAAATAGGAAACTATGAGTTCGGAGTAGTGGAAAATTTCAAATACTTAGGTATTATGATTAACAATAAAATTAATAGAAGCGTGGAGATCGATCACAGGATATAAGTGGGACACAAAACGTACTATAAATACAAAAACATAATGAAAAGTAAAAGCATAAGTGTGAAGACAAAAATGAGGGTGTATAGAGGAGTAATTAGACCGGTGGTGACCTACGGCACAGAGACGATGAACATAACAAGCGCGGACTACAAAAAGCTAAGAAGATTTGAAAGGAAGATGATAAGAAGGGTATACGGACCAAAGAAATTAGCAGACGACGAATACAGAGGACTAATGACCTTCGAAATAAAAAACATCCTAGGAGGGGAAGATATAGTGAAGGTAATAAAAGTGCAAAGACTCCGCTGGTATGGCCACATAAGAAGAATGGAAGACACTAGAGTGGTAAAGAAAATTACAATGTGGAGAATGGACACAGGAAGGGGAAGAGGGAGACCAAAAAGCAGATGGGAAGACCAGGTACTAGAAGACATAAGGAAGCTAGGGATACAAGAATGGAGGAGAAAGATAATGGACCGAGACACATGGAAGAAGATAAAGGGAGAAGCAAAGACAAATGACAGGCTGGAATAAGTCAAGAAAAAAAGAACGTGGACTAACTCACCACAAAAAGAGAGTTCTAGAGCTCAGGAAAATGAGCGGCTACAATTCCTTAAGGAATGTACAGCCTCTATATATATAACAAATCTTAACAAACATAGTATGTATAAAATCTTGTTCTGTACGTTATCAGGTATCAGCAAGGAACTCACTTCAAGGGTTGTTCATGTCTGGCTATAAAGATCCTTAATAAATTGCTTTTCTACCTGAAATTTTACACATCTTCTTTCAATTCATAATTTATAAATGCATTTAAAAATGTGTTACATATTTACTGAAAATATGTAAAACTACTAATAAGTATAAGAATAATACAGCAATTTACAGGAAGTTTATTTTTACATTAATTTTGTACAATTTAGAAATAAAAAAGTTTTTTGCCGATGTCAGTAAATGCACGATATGAGGGCAGAGTGAGAAGTCTGGTAAAAATAACACAATCAGAAATCCCAGTAGGCACCTGTCAATATCATCTGTCACTAGGCTACATTAAAATTTTCACACTGAATTGTCATTTAGTTCATTGTTGATAGCCATTGAAAGCAGACTACCTCTCGAATTTTAGAAAACATGGAAAAAAGTGAATTTTGTGGGCTACAATAAATTTTACGTGGAGAAACCATTACGCAAACTAACACAAAGCTTGATAAGTATTATGGGGACCCTTCATCATCGATTAAAATGATTCACAAGTGGTTTACTGATTTTCGTTGTGGTCGTACAAGCACAATCGATGCCGAACATCCAGGATGCCCAATTGAGGTGACCACACCAGAAATTATCAACAAAATCCATGATATTGTCTTGCGGCGAGTGGATCCGTAACAGGGTTCATAAGGGCCCAGAGGGTAAGATGGCTAGGGCACATCAGCCGTATGCCGGAAAACAGACATGCAAAGAGGATGTTAGAGGAAGGAACCGGTGGAAAAAAGAAAAAAGAACGTCGAAAAAAGGGGTGGCTGGATGCTGTGGTGACAGATGTGAAAAGTGCAGGAGTTGAAGATTGGAAAAACAGAGCAAAAGACAGAGACAGATGGAGAAGTGTAGTGAGGAAACTTAAAGAAATGTAACAAGGACCTAGAAGACCCGCAGTGCTGTATTACATATTGTCTTGCAACACTGTAACGTCGAGTGAAGGTGCGCGAGATAGTATGTATCTCAGATGAGTGCGTGCGAAATATTTTGCACAAACATTTGGATATGAGAAGGGTACCGCGTTTGCTAACAATTGATCAAAAACGCACACGTGTAACAACTTCAGAGGCAAATTTGGCGGTGTTCAAGAGTAATAGGTTTTTAATGGATTGTTACTGGTGAACCTGCACCGAAGAAGGCTAAGGCCGTTTTATCGGCCAACAAAGACTTGGCCACAGTTTTTTGAGATGCCCGCGGTAGAGACCTGCGCGGGTCCAATAAATAGGACCTGCACCCGACCCGCAAACCGCAATTTCTGAAATTTTAAACCCGCACCCGACCCGCGAATCGCAATTTTCACATTTTTATATCCACACCCAACCCGCGACCCGCAGTTTCAAACCTGCACCCGACCCGCGACGCGCAAATTTTACACGCTTAAGCCGCAGACAGAATGCCTATACACAATAAAGAAAGTTATTTTCACATTTGGCGGCCAAATGATTATTATTAGGTATATTTTTTTATCCTTCCTTCCTTTTCAATCCGTACCCCTTGCTAGGGGTGTGGTGACTGCCTCTGATATCATCGTCCTCCATTGTTTTCTATCCATTGCTGCATGGACTGCCTCGTGGACCTGGCTACCAGTAATCTCTTTTATATCGTCGTGGAGAGCGGCCTCTGGAGCGTTTTCCGCTGACTTTTCCTTCTACCATTAGAAGCTCTAGATCTGAGCTGCGTCGTGCTACATGCCCGAAGTATGAAAGAATTCGTTGGTGAATTGTATCGTGAATTCGTTTCTGGACACCTAATTCTTCTAAAATGGAAACGTTTGTTCGTCGCTCTGTCCATGATATACGGAGAATCCTGCGGTAGCTCCAAATCTCAAACGCATCTATTTTCTTACGATCTCTCATTTTAAGGGTCCATGTTCCGGCAGCGTATAAAAAGATAGAAAAAACTAAGGAATGAAGGAGACGCGGTTTGGTAGCCTTGGTTATATCTCGATCTTTCCATATTTTTATGAGCTTTATAACCGCATTTCTGGCAATTTCAATCCTTCTCTGAATTTCAGGTTCACAGCTACCTACGTTAGTAATGATAGAGCTAAGGTAGATATATTTTTGAACGACTTCAGAGCCAAATACTTGTTGAATGTTGGGCTGATTATTATTAGCTCTGTCAATAATCATCACTTTTGTCTTAGACTGGTTAATATATAGACCTAATTGTTCACTTTCGTGTTTTAATCGTCCCATGATGTATTGCAGCTCTGTTGAGTCTTTTGCTAAAATAACGGTATCATCAGCATACCTCAGATTCGTGATTTGCTTGCCGATTATAGCTATACCTCCCTGATAATCAAGTACACGTCTAATGATGTATTCACCGTATACGTTAAACAGTAGCGGGGAGAGTATGCATCCCTGACGAACACCTGCACTTACATTAAAAGGCTTGCAAAACATTTTATCTACCTTCACCTTTGCAGTGCTGTTGGCATAGAGTTGTTCGATAAAGTGAATAAGATGTGCTGGAACTCACATGTATCTCAGAACTTCCCTTTTTTATACACAAACAAAATTTATGTTATAGAAATGAAGTTGTGCCGGCTACCCGACCCGCGACGCGCCGTATCAAACCCGCGCCCGACCCGCTATCCGCAATATTGATATAAATCTCACCCACAACCCAACCCGCAATGCGGGTAACCCACAGGTACCAGTCCCGATGCAGGACTCTAGCCCGCGGCATAATTTACCTATATCGATTATCTTGAAAAGAAAAAAACAATCAATGGAGAATATTATTGCAACTTATTTGACCGTTTGAACAATGTTTTGAAAGAAAAACGACCGTATTTGGTGAAAAAAAGTTCTCTTCTATCAAGACAATGCACGGGTGCAAACGTATTTGCTTGCCATGGCCAAAATTAATGAATTATACCACGAATTGCTTCTGCATCCACCATATTCTCTAGACCTAGCTCCGTGTGATTATTTTCTGTACCCGAACTTGAAGTAATGGCTCGGCAGAAAGAGATTCGGTTCCAATACGGAAATCATCAATTTAACAAACGCCTATTTTGAAGGTTCGAAAAATCGTATTTTTGGAAGATTGAAAAATTGGAAAAATGCTGGACTAAGTGTATTGACCTGAACGGTGACTACGTAGAAAAAAAATTGTTTTTTGTTCAATTTCGTTTTGTTTTGTTTCATTATTACCAGATTTCGCACTCCACCCTCGTATTACGGACCGTTGACGATAGATAAAGTCACACATCTAATGATTATACAGAAAATACATTGACATAATGACTAGGCAATAAATGAATTAATAACATAAATTATTATGACACAATAAATGTGGAAAAGAACAATACTATTTATATAAGCAACCGTATTTTCATGAGTACAGGAAAGATGATCTTAAAAATGTAAATCTTAAACAATCGACAAAAAAATTATGTTTGATATGGCAATAAAGCAGATTTAAAGCCTTCACTGGCTCAAAGCCGATCATATGCTTTATTGCCTTATTAAACAAATATCTACTAAGATACACAATTAAATTTTACAGTATCTACTAGCATCCTTGGATATTTCACAAATTATGAGAGGTAGGTACTGTTTTACACAAACCATTGAATTTTTTCGAGCTACTCAATTCCCTGTAAACTATGATTTTTGGAAATTTTAAATTAAAGATCAATTCTAGCACTTATAATGTTATAATGATTTCAATTCCCGTGATTTTCTATTGTTTTTCGGGAATCTGATACCCTTCTGTTCAACATTAATATTTTTTCAAATGAAATTTTATGACGTGCCTTAATCTTACACATACGCCATTAATTCATATATGTATTTCTAGACGTCTATTAATATGTCTTGACATTCCCAAAGAACAAATCCACTGGATTTTACTCATACTTTTTCCTTTGTATGGTTTGTTTTATATTAATAAATAAGATAAATTAGATTTTGTGATTACGATGTCGGCAGGATGGTACCGTGCTATGTTTCTGCAAGATTCATACTACCATATTTCTCAAAAGTCAAGGTAAAATATGGAACAAGCACGATAGCACCCAGAAACTTGTTATTCTATAGCGTCTATATATCTTCATATGTTTAACTACCTTTTATTACCATTTTATAATCGCTTATAGAACATGAGTAATGCTTTTCTCATTTATGTGTATTCATATGCTTTCCTAAAGTACTATTCGTCGCTGCTTTATATTCGCAAATAGAACATGAATAAGGTTTTTCTCCTGTATGCTTCCTCGCATGTGTAATTAAAGTATATTTATCTACTGTTTTATATTCGCAAATAGAACAGGAATAAGGTTTTTCTCCTGTATGAATCTTCATATGCTTCACTAAAGAACCTTTACGTGCTGCTTTATAATCGCAAATAGAACATGCATAAGGCTTCTCTCCTGTATGTGTCCTCATATGCTTCACTAAAGTATCATTCGTTGATGATTTATACTCACACATACAACATGAATAAGGCTTTTCTCCTATATGTGTCCTAATATGTTTCACTAAATGATTTTTCTCTGTTGCCTTATAATCGCACATAGAACAAGCATAAGGTTTTTCTCCCGTATGTGTCCTGATATGCTTTACTACAGCACCTTTTGTTGCCGATTTATATTCACAAATAGAACAAGAAAAAGGTTTTTCACCTGTATGCGTTCTTGTATGTGCAATTAAAGCATGTTTTGTTGCTGCTTTATAAACACAATTAGTGCATGCGTAAGGTTTTTCACCTGTATGCGTCCTCATATGCGTAATTAAAGTATTTTCCCCTGTTGTTTTAAATTTGCAAATAGAACAAGCATAAGGGTTTTCTTCTGTGTGAATCTTCATATGGCTCACTAAATGAAGTTTACGTGCCGTTTTATATTCGCAGATAGAACATGAATAAGGCATTTCTCCTATATGAGTCTTAATATGTTTAACCAAACTACTTTTTTCTGCTGCTTTATATTCACAAACTGAACATGAATAAGGTTTTTCTCCAGTATGAGTCTTCATGTGGTTCACTAAGTGCCCTGTATGTGCAGTTTTATATTTGCAAATGGAACATGAAAAATGTTTTTGTCCTGTATGAATCTTCATATGGGTAACGAAGCTTCTGTTATATACTGTTTTATATTCACAAACGGAGCACGAATGCAATTGCTTTGAATCGGTCAATCTATGTTTCATGAAATTATTGTCGTCTTCGGCTTCGGAAGGCTTGCAAGCAAACCCTTCTTCTAAGAAGCTTCCACTTGTCACAGGCGTATCAAATAATTCGTCTTTTATATGAATTTCCTCCTGTTTAATATTTAGCTCTTGATAAGCCATGTTGTCGAGAGTGCCTTCAATGATCTCTCGCTTTACAAGTAAGTTTGTAACTACTGCATTTTCATGGTCTTTCATGACTGGTTCGTATAACTTGGTCGCCATTGCATTGCACAAATCCCTATCGGGCAATTTCTGCTTCACTTCCATTATTATAACACAAATGCAGAGTCTGGAAGTAATTCAATGATATATCTGAAAACAAAACGTTATATTTATTTGCAAATTGACAAACTTCGTTTTAATACTTATACTTACACCAAACACCATTGGCAAAGCCATTACATTAGATAACTAGAGAAACCACCATATTGTCATGAGATCATAAAAAATTAAATTGAATACAAAAGAACTACTGTAATAAAGTGATATACAGGATGTTCCACAAGGAGAATAATTTCCAAGGAATAATTTTAAGTTGAAATGATTTTAGAAACATGCACATATACTTCCATTTCACAAAAGGAAAAAATGTACATAAAATAGAGAAGTATCGTTTTATAAGTCTACTTTCCACGATTAAAACTACTTTAAAAAATAACATATACGCTCCAAATAGTGTTAGACAAACGAAATATTATCGGTAAATACCAATTTGGATTTAAAAACGAACATTCTACAACACACCAACTATTGAGGATTACGGAAATTATTGAAAAATTCATAACCTTACTAAATGCATTATTTGATAAATTATAGATAGCTGAAATGCGATATAAGATTATTAAAGTTGAAATCCTCGACTATATTATCAGTACGAGTACCTCATTTTTATTAGTGACAGAATATATGCAGTACGCATCAAAGCAGGAGTTCCTCAGGGAATCGTACTAGGACCAATTCTAATCAACGTTCATGATGTATAAACGACAAATAACACAACCCTAGCAATGTGTTCTGAGGATACTGCTGTGATAGAGCAAAGTGAAGATCTTATAATAGCTGTCGAACACCTCCAAAACTCGCTGAATGAGATGTGAAAGTAGGTACTTTCTTTAAAGAAAATTTACAATCTTCCAAATCTTTAATTAAGACAAACCGCAATTGAGTAGAACTATAGAGGTTCAGCAGCTAAATATTTAAGGGTATATCTAAACACCTGGCTAGGATGGGGTTTCCAAATAAATAAAAAGTTGAATGAGTGTTACGTCAGACAATGAATCTTGTATACTCAATAAACAAGAAATCACCCTTAAGGGCAGAGTGTACGTTGCTAATTTATAAATCATTTCTAATGGCTATTTTAACCCGGGAGTGTCCAGGGTATAGTATGCATCAGAAACGAATTGTGGTGATTTCCAAACAGAACAAATGAATGTAAATGGCGACATTGACTTCGTGTTTAAGGGTGAGTTTGTGCATACTTTAAACGGGTGGAAGGTTTGTTTGTCAAAAATAGAATATATGGAGTTTTTTCTTTCGTATATACAGGGTGATTTATGACATGTGTGCCAAACGGTAACCAGTGATAGGGGAGGCCATTTTGAGTAAAAAATTTTATAAAGACATATGTCCGATATGCTTTTGTTACTGAGCTGTAGCGATTTTAAAATTTTCTTTAATCGACTATTATTATAGCAATTTGTTTTTCTTGTAATTCTATAAGTACCAGTAATTAAACCGTACTTAATCTGAACTTTTTTTCCACCGTGGTTTGGCCCATTAGACGACTTGTTTTTGTATTCATGCTAAATATAAGCCAAACCGACTGATAGAAAGGAAAATTTTAAAATCGCTACAGCTCAGTAACAAAAGCATATCGGACATATGTTTTTATAAAATTTTTTACTCAAAATGGCCTCCCCTATCACTGGTTACCGTTTGGCACACATGTCATAAATCACCCTGTATATTGACCCTTCACGGCAGCTCGCGGCGTATGAGTCGCTCATCATCCTGAGCTCTTCCGATTCATTTTACACGGTGAATCACTCCGTAATTATCCGCTAGTTCTTTCCCTTAGAGGTCTTTGTGTGTTTTGGCTTCTTCAACAATTTTTCTCCATTCCTTTCTTTCCATTATCTTGTCCTTCCGTTGTGTTATCTTAATTTTCCGTATGTGTTGATTACTTGGTCTTCCCATCTGTTTTTAGGCCGTCCTCTTGATCTTGTTTCTTCTGGTTTACATCTTAACATTTTAGATATTAATGCTTCTGAATCCTTTCTCTGTACGTGTCCAAACCATCGTAGCCTCTGTGATTTTATGAACTTGACGATGTCTTCTTCTCCCATTCTATGTCTTATTTCATGGTTCATCAGAGGTCTGTATTCTCCATCCTGTAATCTCTGGGGTCCTAGTATTTTCCTGAGTATTCTTCTTTCTAGTATTCTAAGCTTTTCTTCGTCATTACTAGAGAGGCACATTGTCTCCGCCCCATAAGTTATGACAGGTCTAATTGCTACTTTGTATATTTTTGTCTTAGTTGTTTTACTTAAATCTTTGTCCCGTGGTAGTTTCTGATATTTCCAGTATAACTTGTTCCCTGATTTTATTCTTTCATTTATTTCTAGTTTCCTTTCATTTCTTCCATCCACCATTATCCCTAGGTATTTAAAAGTGTCAACTCTTTGGAATGTATAGTTGTTTATCTTAATTTCTGTTTTGTCTAGAACTTATCATATACTTTGTTTTTTCTTGATTAATGCGCAATCCTATTCTTTCTGCTTCTCTCGATAGCCTCGATGTTGGTGTTACTAAGCCTTTTTTGTCTCTACATATTAGTGCCAGATCGTCGGCGTACCCAATTAGCTGCACTAAATTGTGTGTTATTGTCTTCTTGATCTCTGTGTCTCTTATAACCGCCTCTAGTGCAATATTAAAAAGTGTTGTGGATAAGCTGTCTCCTTGTTTCACTCAATTTTCTATGTTGATGTTTTCTGTTTTTCCATCTCTTGTTATAATGGCTGCTGTTGAATCTTTCATAGTCATCTCAGTTAATCTGATCAGTTTGGCTGGTATTTTCATTTTTAGCATTTCCTTAACAAGTTGGGACCTATTTATGGAGTCGAAGGCTTGTCGAAAATCGATTTTTCTTTCGTGTGACATAAAAATTCATTTGTTTCTTCAACTGTTAACTTCAGTTCAAATTTAGTATTCTAGATTCAAAGCAAAACTGATGACACAAGTTGCGGATTCAGATTTAGCTTTTGATTCTGATACACCATTGTTTTGTTTGAACATGAAATATCCAGTTGGCAACAGGGGTTGGACTGCAAGTATCTACTATTGCAAATGTTGTATTATTGCATCTGTCGAAACCGTTGCTGCTCCTTCGCGAAAGGTCTAGTATTTCTAGACAGATATACTTAGTAAATGAGAATATTGAATTATAGCATGTGTTCAGTAGGGTTAGAGAGTTTTCGATGCCTCTAGACACTTTTAGTAGTGCAAAATTATCACATATCGCTGCGACATATACCCATGTTATATCATAGTGGAGAAGAAAGGAGGAAATTAGGTTCAGCCATTGTTATTAAGAGAATGTGGAAGCAAAATTCCGATAATACAGGGTCCTAAGAGATGCTCCAATATTTATTACAAAACAACTTCATGAGAAGTGTTACGCAAGATGACGAGGTCTAAGCCAAAATTTAATTCTAATATTGATAACCTCTTCATTTCTTCCTTACATGGTTTTGCTGGAATTAGAACATCATTTATACAGGGCGATTCATAATGAGTGTAACCAAGTTTAACAGCTTATTGTGGAAGTCATTTTGAATAAAAAATCTCTTCATAAGTCGTATTCTCATTATTAGTTATAGAATTATAGCAGATCAGAGTTGTATTAATGTAGTAGCAAATAAGTAAGCTTAATATCTAGTTACATTTAAAAAACAAAACAAATAGTATGAGCTTATAATTAACACGAACTACTAGCATGGTTATTTTGAATTTCATTTGCTGCATCAATTATGCTACCGTTTTAGGTGACTTCAAAGGTAAAAATCTAAAGGATTTAGATCAGGGGACCTCAAAGGCCAAGCAATGAAACCACCACGACCAACCCATCTGAATGCACGTTTAGCTATTCGTTTATTCGTCTTTCATAGTAGGCTGGGGCTCCGTCATGCTGGTATTTTACTTTTTTAATGGTAACTGGATGTATAGATTTACTAGGTACTACACTTTTAAAACGTTGATCTCTTGCACTTCTGTAACGAAGTGAAATAGGACCTTGGTTCATATAACATTTTTCACTTAAACTGACCTCCCCAACAAAATGACAAAGTTTGTTACACTTATTATGAATAACTCCTATTGCATTAGCAATCTGCCCTAAAACGATAAGCTAATATTATAAAAGTATGGCTGGTAATATAAAAAGAAACAACAAACAAACGGGTGGTTAGTAACTTACAGTAAAGAACTAACCAAATTTAACTTAGAGTTAGTTTTAATTATAGGAATAGTATTTAAATAGATTTTATCTATGTGCTATCTTCAATTGCTACTTAACTAGTGTTAGTAATTATATTAATTAAATAAACTTCAATTCTATTATTTAAATCTAGAGGATTACAACGCTGTAAACGATAGTTGACCTTACTGTTATCTAACAAAGTAAGGGGCAGGGGGTTGAAATGGTGTTCAAGCCGCGACAGATATTTGGCACTCGGGCACTTGGTTTCTTGCAGAATGTAGGGGATGTGGAAATCATTGTGTGGTGTTTCATTGCCAACAAACCACGGCGCGTCTGTGATTATTCATAGAGATTTTGATTGGAACTTTTGTATCGTCTTCATGTTCGAAGCACTCGCGGTCCCCCACAATTGAACACCATACGTCCACACAGGTTTTAATATCACTTTATACACAAGTACCTTGTTGTTGAGAAAAAGTGTCGATTTATGCCAGAGTAACCAATATAATTTAGACAATTTTAGCTCAAGGTGTTTCTTTTTCTTCAGAATATATACATTCCAATTGAGACGCCTGTCTAAATGCATGCCAAGGTATTTTGCACTGTTAGATTGAGGGAGTTGTTGTCCATTGCATATGACCCTTGAATATGTTTCTTTCCTCAGTGTAAAGGTTACATGCTGTGATTTTATCTCATTTGCCTTAATTCTCCAAGTTCTAAACCATTTTTGAATGTTGTTGACGGTATTCTAAAGTTTCTCGGAAGCATATTTGGGGATCTTACTGGTCGCTAGGAGGGTGGTATCATCTGCAAACCTGGAAGTAAAGCTGTTTGGTGTTTCTGGAACATCCTCAGTGTATATCAGATAGAGCACTGGGCCAAGAACACTTCCCTGAGGCACTCCAGATTGGATAGAGATAAGATTTGTTACTTCTTCCAGGTATTTAACCATGAAGAATCTTTCAGTGAGGTATGAGTTAAGTAGGTACCTGATACAATGGAGCTGGTTTTAATTTTGCTTAGTAAGCCTTGATGCCACACCTTATCAAATACCTGGGTAATATCCATGAATGCTGCAGAACAATACTTTTAACTTTCTAAGGATCTAAGGTGTTATTTATTTGTTCGACGACTCGATGTATCTGTTCAGTGGTTGCGTGTTGTTCTCTGAACCCAAATGGATGATCTGGTATTATGCAAAGGCTGTCTAGATGAGGTTTTAATTTCTTAAGAAACAATTTTTCGAAAAGTTTGGACATCATAGGAAGTAAGCTGATTGGCCGGTAGGAACTTGTATCCTCAGCGGGATTTCTTGGCTTTAGGATGAAAATGATTTTGGCGACTTTCCATTGGGATGGAAAGTGTCAAGTTCTTAACATAGCATTGAACAGCTAAGTTATTGCTACTAGTGATTTATCAGGAAGTTGTTTAATTACTGCATTCGTGATCAGATCATATCCTGGTGCCTTCATGGGATTTAAGTTTGTTCTAATCATGTTCTTGGCCTCGCCTGCTTTTATAGCCTTAATGGGTGGGGCCATTTGAAAAGGTTGGTCAAGTACTGAGGTTATAACATCTTTCTCTTCTTGTTGTGTTTCGGAAGGGAACGACTGGAAAACGTTAGCAAGATGTTCAGCAAAAACATTAGTCTTATCTTTATCAGTTCTTGTCCGGGATACCTTTTCTTCTGATAGACGAGACAATATCCTGAGTTTTCTTGATTTTTGCAGTAGCCTTCCACAGCGAATATTCAGTGGTCTCAGTTGGTGAAAGACCTTCCAGATAATTCTGAACACCTTGATTCTTCTCATTGCTGAGTAATTTTTTATGGTTTCGCACAGCTTCATTAAATCTAGCTCTATTTGGTGGAGACCTAGTTTTGTCGAGTAGAGCTTCCCTTACTACTCACATTTGTGTCTTGGTATTATCCAGTTCAGGTGTGGCTTTCCAGGCTGTATTTGGGTAAAGTTCTCAACCGCTTCGTCAATTTCTTCTGCTGATTTGATTGAGATACTGATATTAATTCTTTCCTCTAGACGACTTCTGAAAAATTCCCAATTTGTTCTCTTGTTTACCAGAGAAGCCGGTTTCTGTTTGTAGATTATATCAGGGCTTAGCTGGAATAGAACAGGCGAATGATCAGAGGAAAGGTCAAAATTTTCTTCTACTAGCAAATGATTTAGGGGTATGTATTTTACAACGCAGAAGTCGATTGCATCTGGCATTTTAGATAGGTCATCTGGTCAATGGGTTGGCTTACCGGTAGCCAAAATGTTTAAATTATATTTATTCAGGCATTTAACTAATTCTTTCCCTTTGATTGCTGACAAACGAGAGCCCCATCTCTGATGTTTGGCGTTGTAGTCGCCACCAGCCAGAAATCTATTGCCAAGAGTGGCAAAGAATTGCGAGTAGTCAGCTTCGTTCATTTTGTGCTTAGGAGGGCAATAGATCTCTGAAATAGTAAAAGTGCCATATTTATCATAGACACAGACTCGTACGTTTATGGCTTGGATGTGCTGTGTCTGGTACTTCTGTAATTCGTAATGTTTGATGGAATTCCTAATGATAACTGCAGAGCCAGCATGGCCAGTTCCATCGGGATGTTTTGTATCATAAATAGTATATCCTTGAATTTGGCAATAACTGCGGTTCGTATATCGTGATTCTGAAATTAGCATAACGTCGATGTCATGTAATCTTATGAAAGCTGCGATTTCAGGCCCGTGGTTTACTAAGCCGTTAGCGTTCCATAATGCTAGTTTCAGGTTCGTACCCATTATTTTAGTTTGCTTAGAAGCTGTGTTATTATGGACATCATAGTGTCCATTCTTTCTCCCATTTTCTCCATCAATTACTCAAATTTATCTAGCTTATCGACTGACTACCGCTGCTTGCTCAAGGATTATTAGCTATTGCGCCTTGTTTTAGTATTGCAATGACCTACCCGAATGTATGTTGTTATTTCGGTACAAAATTAATAAGTTAAATTAGGGCAAATCCCCACATAATTCTCAGGTTGATTTTTATACTGTGCTCACTTTGCCTGTCAGTAATTTAAGGCTAGTTAAAATAAAATGTACTAACTGATGTTCAAAATAAAATGGTTGAATGCCACTTTCTTACTATTTTATTGAACTGCAATATTATTTAAGCTAGCTCTCTGCAAACACAAAACTACTTATCTCAGGTTGGGTTCAGAGTTTCACTATATTCACAAATTAGTAGTTTATTTTAGGTTATTCGTCCTTGAGTAGCTTATATACGCAGTTCTGGTAGATAACATTTACAATCTGTGTTACATACTAATTTAATTCAATCGACATTGAACACCCTAAGGTGCGAATTTGGGGAAAAAGTAAAGGGTTCGCCGGTGTCTGCAATTACACGGATCTAAAATGTGTCGAAACAGATGGAGGTGTTTCTGTTACCCTTGGTCTAGCTCGATCAGGGAAGGCGTGGTTCGAAGTTTCAGAGATTATCTCGATGGCTTAATGAAACCGACGAAGACTTAGACAAAAGCGAGAAAGTTTACGGAAGCTATGAGAAGGTACACCAGGCTCGCTGCAATTCACTCCAGCGTCACTCGCCAAGCTCTTTGTCCACAAATCTGGGGATACAAACACAGGGTGGCCTTAAAATCAAATGACTTACCTTCTATGGCCACCCTCCTAAAGATTTAAAGCTCTAATTCAAGCCAATGCTCTAGGGGCTTGATCAACGGAAAAACATGCTTTGACTTTACAATACAATTAGCTTTAACACTCGTCGTCACTGGTTAAAGTCCAGTGGTTTCCCATTACATTAAAGAAACTCGAAAATTCATTCACGTCTGTTGTAGTTCACAGCTCAACGATGATTGAATTCTAAAATTACGTCGGCCTATCACATCTCACACACTGCAACCGGACCCGAAATTTTCGGAAGCACACATGATTTATTTGAAACAAAACGATAGCGGAACTATAATGTATTTAAAAAGCTCTTCGGCCGCGTGCTCGCCACAAGCTATGCACGTCTGTCGGAGCTGAGCGGTAATTAATTTCTAAAATCACGGGCAGCTTGAAGATAGCCCCCGGGCCGAAAAAAAATTTATCGCACTTCCACCATCACACGCTGAATTTTCCGTTGCATTATTGCGCCACTAAAGGAGGTATTGCGAAATAAGTCGAGGAAGCCCCCAGGTCTTCAAAAGGGCCAAATTATCGCCACCGAGGCAATAAAGAAACGATTTAATGGACTACGTCACCACAAGCCTTGCAGAAAGAACAAAGCACAAAGGAAAAGTCCAGAATATTTGACATCTAATTTAAGCGTTTTCAGAGAGTTTGAGCCGTAATTCGAGAAGCTAAAACGGTAATACTGGCAATGTAGTTTCGAAGAAAGAACCTCGCTTGGCCTTGCACAAGCAATCTGCTCATGCAGGGTTTTAAAGAATTGCTTACCGAAGAAATGTGCAAGTCGAGGGCATTCCAACGCCTGTCGAAATGAACTCAATTATAACTAGGAGCACAGGGCAGGGCTTAATAAAATTAGTGAAAGAAAAGGGAATTAAAAATAATATTACATCTGTCAGATGACACGAAAACCTCGCCAGTGCAACAGCAATTACCTGAATGTTTAAAAAAATCGTGAAGTTAACAAGAAATCGTCAGGTAATTTGATTAAATAAATTATCGCTTGGCAACAAAACCTCTACTTCATTGTTACAGGAATGACGTAGATAGGACGCCATCCATTTACTTGTTTCTGCTGCTTGGAAATCCGCCAATTTTTCACAAAATGTAATGACGCTATGCAATTTTTGGATTATTACGGCATAGCTGGACTCTTGGATATGCGATAGGCCTCTTCAGCAAGGTTGAATCTCGTATTTTAATAGGTTTTCCGAACTCTGACCCTCGATTTATAGCTAATTACTACCTCGTAAAGATTTCCACACTTGGCACGAAGATGATCGGAGGGTGACGCCGTTGATTTTTCTCTGCTGGAAACGCTCTCCTGGCTGCAACTCTCACTCAGGATGCTCCTGCAGACCCCGCTGATGTGATTTCGTGCAGACCTCTGGCTTCAGCTGCTTAACTGTGCCGGAATCGAAGTTCTCAAATTTCAGTTGTCTGCGGCCGATACACTCGGAGATGAGATTGGAAAAATGTATACTTTTATCGTGGCGGAAACTGCCACAAACACTTCCACAGCTGGGTAATGATGCGTATAATAAAATGCAACACTTTTAAAACTGGTAAACACTTTTATTCTCGTAAAAACATTAATTTTAAGGGAGTACAATTTTGCTCAAAACTGTTTTAATATATCTTTAAATTTTTTTTATTTTTACAAAAACGTATCGCGTTGCTATGTTACCGCGATAATGTTTGTTAATTGTTAATTAGTTTTGATAGCAAAATACACAAATGCAGTAAAGTCTGATTACATAAATCTTAAATTAACATTTTCTTAAATCTAAAAAAAAAATTCCTTTGCTTATAACTATCATTGTTCCTTCCGTTACGCACACAAATGTGTTAAAATCACTGCTCTGCTTTTTCACTTTGTATTATTAATGCACTGGAAACTGAGTTCAAATTTACACACGTTGCTCGCTTTCTTTTTTTTCCGTTGTCTAATTTCGGGATTGCTCTTTGCAATTTTCTATTATCTATTATTCCGATCTGATGTACCTTTCAGATTGCTTGCCATTCACTGACCTGTACTTTTATTAATAATTACGCTCATTTTGTCTGCACATAACAAACCTTTTGTGTCAATAAATTTTTGTTTGGCCTGGCGTTAAATATGCACAAACCTATTTTATTTAATTATATTACTTTATTCAAACTCTGAAATATGCTGTGCTTATGCGTGCCTTTATCCGTTTAATTACTACTTCTCGCATCTCATTACCAATGCATTTAATACTTTTATTATTGTTTTAAATTGCCATTTCATATATCTTAACTCTGTGCTTGATTGACTTGGTTAAATATTTGTTACGGGTTAAAAGTCATTTACAGCTGTTTATTTAATGAATTGCTCTAATTTTCGTTAAAGCTGATTTTTGCCTTATCGTTATTTAAACCTAAGTCTGCCTACAATAATAATGAGCATTCAGATCTTCTATAAGCTATATTTTAATCTAAGCAAGCTATTTAATTTGGAATTGGTGTTCGAGAGCCCCTGGAGTGTAGACTTCATGCTATGTATCTGTGTTGGGGTGTATGTCTGACCCCTTCCCAAAATTTGGCTTTCGGTATCAGGATTTTTGGAAACCATCTTTCCATTCGCCATTTTTGTGCTGCTAAAGACAGCTACCTCGAAAATTAACGTCTTGGAGACGTACCATAATTGAATTTGTTCGATGGCATCTTAGGTGGGAAATTACTTTTGGTGTGTTGTGAATTCCACGCATGTTCTGAAATAGACCCCGGGAAATGTATTTTTGGTAATTTCCAAGCTCAAACCTCGTTTGGGGATTTCGCTTTAGCAAGCACATGTTTCCCTTCTTGGCGTAATGCAGCCGCAAAGATCTACAACGGGTATGTGTTTTTAAGTTTATTCAGCTCGGTTCTATGGTTTGTTGCCCTTTTAGCTTTTCCTACCTGGTGACGTACAACGGCTTTTCTATTTGGAGGCGCTGTTTTCGTTGAGTTACGTCCATTGAACTGGTGGCGATTCGAGCGATATTCCCCCCATCGTGTGCACATCTGCACCTAGAACCAATTCGCCGATGATGGTCCCCTATCGACTGCCTTCCAGCTTGGCACGAAAGTGGAGCAAGCGCCGGTGAGCGCCTGCGAAACCTCCTCCGACAGTCACCTGGTGGTCGTCCGCTTCGTGGCCGACTTGCAGTCCTTCGATCTCTGCCGACGCCCTCTGCAGTTGGACAAATCTATCGTAAAGGTCGGTTACTTAATATTTTCATTACGATCCCTCGAATTCCGAGTTCCTCCTGAGGACGCTTTGGTGATTGTGCTACGGCGTGCTTGATAAACTTTAGGATGTTTTTATGTGTATTTTAAGCGGTTAACTCACCTGTGAAATGTGGTTGATGAAGCTGTCATCGTACAGTAATTTTTGCGGTAGTTCTTTTTAGCTATATTGTAGCGTTTTCGGTAATCTGAACGGTGGTGTCTTTGGCCCCGTTCTAGTTTTAACGGTACTGTATTTCTTTTGCAGGGCAAGTGCATGAAAAGCCTCATTTCATTTTCGATCGTCACGATGCCTTAATGACTTAATTTACGGTTGGATACCACTGGAATATACGCCCCGCTTTGCAAGAAAATTTAATGTAATATTCGCTTACGACCCTTTAATGCGAATTGTTTAGCATTGTAGTGAATTCGCGGTTTTATAAAATCTCATACAGAAGCAAGATCTGGTATCCCGTGTCAGCGATTTTGTAAATTAAAAGTTAAGCCTTGCATACTAGGTGTTTGGTCGCATTCAACGTGCCTTTCTAAATTTTTCAATCATAACAGTTGTGTCGTAGCCACCATGCTAGCGACCGTTAGTTTTCAGTAGTGCATTTGGCCAAGTTACGGATCAACTTGTAAGTTCCAGTACTTATATTTTATGGCAATCAGTTTATTTACCGTTTAACTATCTATTTAAGTCGAACCGACTCGTCAACTATGCTTCAATATTTATATAGATTTATTGGTCAAGATTTTGGGTGAGATTTAACCTAATGCTTTATCTTTATTGTGATATATATATATATATATATATATTTTGTGATAGGATTTGGTTAGCCATATATTGTGTGTGTATTTAAATTGTGCATGTATTCTTTGTTTGCCGCAATTATACTACCTTGACCACTTTGTCTGCGTATCTGATTTGTGCCTTTGCCGTTACCTTTATATTTTCAGGTTTGGTTAGTAGCGTCTTCTGTAGTGTATCTTTTGTTTAGCAAAGTGCTGGGTTACTAGCTACTTGGCGCCCATAATTTAATTTGCAGCTAAAGCTTTTAAGTCTTTTGTTTTACCCACGACCAGCTCCGGCTGAGAAGCCGTTGGCGTTTGCTTACTTCTTTTATAGTCGCTGTAACGGTAACATATTTTGCACTGTAAACAGAACCAAGTTGTAGGCTGAAAACCATCTCAGTATAGACGCAAATGGGGTATTTTTAGTAACTTTTCTGGAATTCATTAGCCTCTTAGGCCGCAGTGCAGGAAATTTGATTTGCTACATTTTAAACTTCGCAGCCTTTACAGTTAGCTGAATGATTTGCGAGACAAAGAGCACACTGTAATCCCTCTTTTTTCTTAATTGCTCACATTTTACTGCTATGGAATTTATCACATTTTAGGCATCTCTGGTTATGGGTGCAATATCTTTTGGTGTGTCCCAGGCGTAAACAATTAGCACATTGGGGTATAATTCTTGTTTGGCGAACAGGTTCAACAGCAACCTTGCAATGTTGAAGATATTTTAAATCGTAAATAGATTGAAAGAAATACCCCACTTGCGGACTGGTAACACCTTACAGCTGGTGTTGAAACTACTTGATGATGGCTGGCTAACATTAACCGAAGTGGCAGAACTCCCCACTCCTACTGAAACCAAAGGATCTCCTACAGTTGACCTTATTTATCTAAATTATCCTCAATGCGATTAAGCTAATCCACCACCTTGTTGATCGACTTCTCAAGGGCTACCTCCTTATCTGAAGCGACCAACCTACTCAAACGTCCATATAAATGACGAAGCCACACGTTGGGCGCCGTTCTGTTACATTATAAATTGCCGATATTGAATCCGAACATGCACACGGACTAACTCAGTGGAAGGGCGTAGGTAACTTATCTTCAAAACTATCTACTTTATAGGGCCGCCAAATGATTCAAGCCCATGTTTCCTTGTTCATTTGAGAGAACGAACCATTAAATTGCTTAAAGGTAACAACACACAATATAGTCAATAAAACCCACAGTTCGAAAAATCGTATAATGGCTCAATTAAGTAATAGATCCACAATAGGGGGGAATAAACTCGATTTGTAATTACTGGCATCAACGAATAATAAACAATACTATATCACATAATTAATTATCACACTTTTAATAATTCCAACCTGAGACGTGTGCGTGGAAACGCCGCCCTTGCTGAGTAAATACGGATGGAGCCACAAGTATACAGTGAATTTATTTTAATGGTTAGCATAGTAGTTTTGTTTCTATGCCTGCAGTTAATCATACAGGTCACTTCCATAGTTACCAATGAAATCAATAGATTAGAGCGTTTATTTGACGAGTTAACATACGAATTTCAATTAGGTACTTATAATAAGAAACTTTAATTTTGTTACCGGAATGTAGGTATGCAACTAAAAAGTAGATATGTAGGAACAACTTGTGTGTTGTATCTTTTCTTCAGTGGTATACTTGGATAACTATTAATTGCCTTTTTGACAATTAATAATTCCTATGTTAACTCATAAAATACACGCTCTAATCTATTGGTCTCATTTGTAACTATGGAAATGGCCTGTATGATTAAATGGTGGCATAGAAACGAAACGCCTATGTTAACTATTAAAATAAATTCCCTGTATATAACACAGCAATGAGATAATATGAAAAACAAAATAGAATGCTTGAGTAAGAAAGAGATGACCATACGAAAAAAATACTTTAGTAGGCATGATTAGTTGACATATGTCATAATTACAATAACCGCCAAGACTACTCGAATATTTGCTTCTATGTTTATCTCTTTCTTACTCAAGTAATACTTGTTATTTGCTTGTTCATGTTATCTCATTACTGTTATATATCATTGTGGCCCCATCGGTATATGCTCATTTCTAAGCTGGATTAATTTAAACTTTGAAATAGCCAAAGCAGTTAATTTTGAAGCAACCCGAAGACTGAATGAATGCTATTACGTTACTGCGTTCCACACTTAGTGATTTAATTTCATGTCGCCAATAACCCCACATTCAGATATCTGCATGGTATTCGTAATACACTATGATCTGCTAGGATCGCTTTTCCCAGCCAACAAACTTGATGTGGGCGATATTTAGAGAAAACAAACGTAAAGTGGTGTAACGATCCACTCACCTAGTTTTTGGCATACAAGGCGACGTTATCTATTTCTGAATTAACTCACTCAGCTCTAAGCTAGCGCTAAATCTACACACACATAAAATGAAATTTGATAAAAAAACGATGAAGCCGTTAGCAGTGAAATCGGTTGCATATGAATTTAGGCAAATTAAATAGACATAAAGCCGTTAGGTTCAAACCCCAAACTAGAGATAATCTGCACATGCAGCACGAGGTAGAGGCGACGTTAATTCCAGCCCATTCGGCCTGCACGGAAGGTGAACACGGTCCCCGGGAAATTTTGGTTCCACTCGGAAGCTGCGAGCCAGCCGGCTGGCTACTCTGAAAACACCCCCACTCTAATCGAACAGCTTAGCCAGTAGGGTGAAGGCTATATATTGAGATGGTATTGGGCCCTACGCCCCTGCTCTGATTGCAGTGCGATATAAAAAGTAAATTAAGCACAGAGTAGAGATGTTGTATCTGGCCTCAATGTTAAAATCATTATAATTATAATCCAGTAAATGCATTTGACAGGTTTGAAATGCCTGTGTTCAAATAAATGAATGAATTTAGAAACGCTAAGGAGACAGCTGGCTTTTCACAGGGTTGGAATCTGAGTTTAAAGTAAAGTAATTATTATATTTGGCAGAATAAAGTGCCTAATAAAATCAAATTAACAGAAAGAGGTTTGCTACGTGCAGGTATGAAACATAGAATTCATGTTAGCCAATATAAAATACATTTTTTGAACGATTATAAAAAGGTATGAGGCGAAGGAATGATAATATTGCAATACAGCAAATGAATAAGGCAAATTAATAACTATAAGAATAAATTACCAAGTCCTTATTTCTACTAGGCAAAATATGCACGAAAAATAGAGAGTTAAGTGTTGTTAAAATTTGGTGAAAAGCAAACATGAGATTCAAACATTCTAAAAGGAAGTAAGTCAATAAACATAGGTGAATAAACAATAAGAACATTTAATAACAAGTGCAGTGCGCCAACAGACAATTTAAAGACTGAACCAATGTGCATTGTAATTTAGTTTATAAGAATTGTGTAGTTCTAGTTACTGTTAATAATAATTAAGATAAAATATACTGTATTTGAACTAAGATAATATCCGGTTTTTGTAAATTTATTAGTAGATAGGCAATTGTTTATAACCGTTGAGGAGGGAGAAATAGTTGATTAAATTATTTCATGCCACACCTAAATTTGCTCTGTGTTTAATTGAAGATTTCTCCTATTTACCATTTACTTACATGAAAACAAATTATACCACAGTGATCAACGCAATTTGAAGTTTCTATACAAGTGTGGGCAACGTTTTCTACGACAAAAAGTTCATCACCAAGTGGCAGCTACGGGTTCGACACTAGCTAAACCAAGGATAAGCAGGACCGTGTGGACGTTGAAGAGCATCGTGGGGATCAGCAGCAGCGAGACCAGCAACCCCAACACCCGGTACAGCGAGTTCCAGAGGAATTTCAACTCAGGCGCCCGTCCGAGGAAGCCAATGTTCACAAAAACAATAAAGGTATTGTAAAAACCTAAATAATAACTTGAGGAGCCGGAAATTTACGTACCAGCGAGATAACACCGAAAGCAGCAGAGGCCAGGCGTATCCGAGCCGATAGCAGAATTATTTTGCCAGTAATTATAGTTAAAAGCCAAATTGTGAGGTTAAGTGCCCAAACAAATGCAATCTACCCAAGCGGCGTCGGATTAATAATCAAGGTCCGGTTTTGGCTAAAACAAAAGAAGTTAGAACCGCTAAAATAAGATTATTTGAATATTTACCTGATTTAACGTTCACAAAAGTTAGAATTTGCAAATCAAACGACATGTTATGCGAGGTTAGGAACCCCTTTGTACATTTGATACCAGTTCATAGTTGCGCGGCTGTGTAGTAAAATCGAATGGGAACGCAGTGGCGTGCCGTTTTAAGTAAATTAATATTGAAATTATCATTAAGCCACCCTTTGATGAGAGTTGAATCTTTACCTGAGCTAGCATATTTTAAATGATAATTGCAGTCAGATAAAATGAAAAAGAGGGAATAATACAATTTAAATTTGACGCAATAAAATTAGAACCATCTGATTTTTACTCAGTTCAACATTTGAAAATTCTTAAATAATAAATTATTAATATTAACGTGGTGTGGTGGAGTATATTATACCATTACATAATTTTTGACAAACCAACGTGGGGCAAATTGTGATTGTTAATAACTTTCTAAGCTACATAAATTGGCTTCCAAACGTGAGGCTAGTATAAATTAAAATAAACCACGTTGCTAGTGACAGTAAACTCGAAAATTTGTGCAAATTGCATATCCCATTTAATTTATTTCACATGATAAGTAGGGATTGTAGGGATTATTGTGAAACTTTTTTTGTATGTGGGTGACTTGTCTGTGGGTGCAAGCGTTCGATTTGTATACAAATTACAAAAGCGAAGCAAAAATGACAGATAAACGCTCCTCAAGAAGGCAGAAGACAATGGAGGAAGACAGGGAAGAAGAACCGCAAGCAGAATAGGTGATCGAAATTACGAAACCGGCTGCGACAGAGGAACGACAACAGAAGCATCAGGCTGAAGAGCAGCAACCCCAAGCCTCAAGCCAGGCAACTGAATTAAATCTCATAATGGAAATGATGTTTCAGAAACTGAGAATAGACGCAGAAGAACGTGATAGAAAATTACAAGAGACGCTCACAAATAGCATGCAAGAATTAAAACAGGATGTAGAAAAGACCACGAATAGCATACAAAAGCTACAACAGGATGCGGAAGAACGTGAAGAAAGGGGGTATAATCATACCAATTTGATGGTAGATGGTCTAAGACAAGCATTGACGAAGATGCAAGAACAAAATAAGGAAGAAGTGCAAGCACGAATCGGCGGGTTAGAACTAAAATTAGAGGAATTTAAAGAAATAGCTAAAAATGAGATACAACATGAAGTGTTGCAAGTAGTCGAGGAAGTGTTAAACAAGAAAGAAGAAGAGATAAAAGACAGAATTATCAGAATGGAAACGAAAACGCCAGGACAGTTGGTACAGCAATAAGAAAAGGTGGATAAGGAATTAGACAGTCTAAAGAACAAGGCAGAGGAGAGATGGAAAAAGGCACACGAAGAACGTAGCCAGAATGCAGTCCGAATTGCTATGGTCGAGAATAGAGTCACGAGGGAGATGGATGGCATAAATGAAAGGCTGGAACAAACCCATGGATATCCCACAAGTGTGACGCAGCCAAGCCTTACCACTAAAATGATCCCGAGATTTGAAGGAAGATATGGCGAGTTACCAATAATATTCTTAGCAAAACTCGACGACATCATGAAGACGGTGCCAACGGAATGCCGCAGACTACAAATAATCAACATGGCCATGCGGGGAAATGCGGAGATCTGGCATAACATTATAAAGTGCAAATACACCACGTATAAGGAATTCAAAGACCTATTCACAGAGCAGTAACACCCACCAGGCGCAGGTCAGAACTGAATTGACGTCGGGCAACTACATTGACAAAGGAGGATCTCGAGAAGTGTACATAATGCACAGGTATAATAAAGCACAATATTTAACGCCGAAGCTCGCAGAAGAGGAAATTATACAGCATCTGTCGAGGCACCTTGAGGCAGAAATTACTAGAGCAGTTGCGGTGCAAAGCGTAAAAACACTACGAGATTTTCTGGAGATCTTCAGAAACTATGATCTGGCAGTCTACAATGAGCGAGCAGGAACGACAACCGAATATCAAAATTCGAGTAAAAGAAAATTGGATGAAACTTTTGAGAATAAATTTAGGCCAACAAGAAATAATTGGAATAATTTTAATAGTAACTATAATAGACAAGGGGGAAGAAATTATGGGAATAATGATTATAACAGACAAGGGGGTAGAAATTATGGGAACAACAATAGCTACAATAGAACGTACAACCAAAGAAGAGCATACGAAAACAATTGGGGGAATCAAAACCGGCAAAGTTACAATAGGGGGGGACAACAGGAAGAACTACGAAGAGTTAATTGAGGAAAGGAACAAGAAGAGGTGCAAGGAAATGGACCAAAACCCGAATAGAGACCAACCTTATGTAAATACACTGTTCATAGAAAGAAATGGGAACTGCAACAATACTGAAATCCATAACCGAATAGAGATAGCTGATGTGCATGAGGAGGCCTCAAGGGATAAAAAAAACCTCAATTTTTGTAAATTTTGTGTATATTAATAGTTATAAGTTGGTGATGAACTTTGCCATCGTATACGATAAAACGGGGAAATTTTTATTAGAGCTCATGTTTACCCTATATTAAGTTGAGGATTTTAGACCAAGAATATTATGCGCTAATTGATAGCGGAGCAATGGTTTCTTTAGTACAAGAAGAAGTCCTTAATAATCATCTGAATTTTTTACAAAGATATATAATTAAAGTTAACAAAATCGATTTATTGTCAGCAACAAGGAAAAAGATCTCTACTACAAAAATGGTAACATAAACGAAAAAGAATATGATGTCCGATTTTACATAGTATCTGCTTTAAATGTACGATTTGTGATAGGTGTCGATATTATTCAGCAAGTGGGGATTAAAATTGATGGAATGCGGAAGTGCATCCAAATAAATGAAATAACAAGACCTTGGTCTGAATCCAAGTACGGGGATCAAGTGCGTGAAAATTGTTGCCTAGCTGAAATAAAAGCAGACGATAAAGATTGTTGCCCAGCCAAGAGTGCGGGAGACGATATAATTTGTTGCCTAGCCGAGAGTGCAGGAGACGAAGTGATTATAAATAATTATGCAATAATGGAAGGAATGTTGGATGATGAACAGATAGGGATTGATTATTTACAATATAAAGGCAGAATTATGGAAATAATAGAGAAAAATAAAGATGTAATAAATCAGAAGACCGGACAAGCAACGAAATATTGCCATAAACTTGTTGTTGATGAAACGATGGGCTTTAAATCAAGATCGTATGCAATACCATATGCACAGCGCAAAAAAGTAAAACATGAGTTGCAGAAAATGCTTGATGACGATGTAATAGAACATTCAAAAACAAACTTCGTAAATCCGATGGTGGTGGTGAAGAAAAGCGATGGTACTCTTAGGTTATGTTTGCACATACTTGGAATAAATCAGATCATGAAACCCCAGTATGAAAGTCTGCAGACGATTGATGCCTTGTTGAGTCAAATATGGGACAAGAAAGTGTTGACAAAATTTAATTTAAAAAACTCATTTTGGCTAATCCCACTACACGAAGACTCGAGGAAATACACCGGATTTTGCATAAAGGAGTAAATTTTTCATTTTAAGGTGGTCCCGTTTGGTTTGACGACGTCATGTGCAGCTTCGTTGAGAGCCATGCAGCGAATTTTAAATAAGTATGATGACTTCTGCGTGCACTACGTTGACGATATTTTAGTATTTTCAAGAGATGTGGAACAGCATTTGGAACATTTGGAACTAGTAATAAGCACTCTAAACGAAAACGGGTTAAAATTGAATTTGGCCAAGTGTCAATTTATGAAGACTATGGGCTATGAAATCAGTAACAATCAGCGAAACTCGAATAGAAGAAATAAAGAATTTGCCTCTCCCCAAAAATTTAAAGACATTAAGGGGATTACTGGGCCTACTAAATTATTATAAGAAGTTTATTGCTAATTATTCTGAATTGACGTTGCCTCTGGTCGAATTGCTAAGAAAAGACAGCAAATGGAGTTGGAATGAAGAGCGGGAGAAAGCGTTCAACAATCTAAAACAAAAATTTCATGAGGGATTGCTACTTAAGTATCCAAACTTTAAAGGAAGCTTTATATTAAGGACTGATGCGTCGGACATGGCGGTGGCAGCTGAGCTAGTACAAGTGCAAAAAGGAGTCGAAGTTCCGATATGTTTTATATCACGGATTCTGAACGGCTACGAAACACGATACACAATCGCTGAGAAGGAAATGTTAGCAATTATATTCGCGATCAACAAATTAAAATTCTACTTGACAGGAAACAAATTCTACATCGAGACAGACAATTCAGCAATATCATTCCTTAAAAACAAGACGTTCCATAACGACCGATTGTATAGATGGGCCTTGTACTTACAACAGTACGATTTCGAGATCAGACATAGGCCAGGAAACATGAATGTGGTAGCCGATTTCTTGAGTAGGAAGGACGCAGCAAAAAGTAGAAGACAAAAACAACTAGTAATAGGGATAGAGAAAATTTTTCAACAAGGGAGGTTTTCAAAAGAGGAATTATTAGCTAAACAGGAAAATTTGGAACTGCAACAGATACGGAATTTAGTACAAGACAGTCCTGACCAAGAATATAAAGGTTTCAAGATAGTAGAAGGGCTATTGGTAAAATTAATGAGTGGTAAAGAATTAATAGTTTTATGCAGAGACGATGTAATCAACGTTGTCAAAGAAATGCATCAAACTTTTGGATATTGTGGGGGAAGGAAGACCTGGTTAATGTTTCGAGAATGTTTCTACACCAAGAACGATATCAAATTTATTAAACAGTTAACTAACTGTTGTAAAGTCTGTCAACTGGGTAAAGAAAAGAACCATACCAACCAGAACGTGATCAAGAGTATAAGAGTTAACAAACCTTTGGAATTAGTTGCAATAGATTACTTGGGAAACTTAGTACCGGGACAATATGGGTACAGACATATTTTGATAATGGTCGATGTGTTCTCAAAATACATAAAACTATACCCAGCGAAATACAGCAATGCAGAGCATGTGATAAATTCTATCGAGAGATTTCAACAAGAAGTGGGGACTCCTAAAAAGATCTTAGCTGACAACGCAAGCTATTTCAAGAATGCCAGATTAATGAACAACTTGGAGCAGAAAGGGATTAAAACATATTGATGTACCATACGACATCCGCAATCTAATGTAGCAGAGAGGTACATAAAAGAAGCCATTAAATATTTGAAAATAATGACCCATGAGCATTATAATAGATGTATTCAATACCTATCAAAGGTAGAAGATTTTATAAACAACGTGCCAAATATTACGACCGAGGTAAGCCCTGTAACAGCATGCAAAGGCGTTGTACCTGCAAGACCATGGAGGCTGGAAGAAGATGCCACAGGAATAAATGAGCTGTTGGAGAAGATCAGGCAACGAGTTAAGAAAACGCAAGATCGGTACGAAGAAAGGCAGAACCGGAAGATTAAGAAGCGTATGAAGTTCAAAATCGGGGATTTAGTAGTAATCAAGAAGCTTAGAGTAGCCGATAGAAAGGAAAAGAACTGTGCAAAGTTTCTGAACGCATATGAAGGACCATACAGAGTACAAAAAGTTTTAAGCAACGAAAACACTTACGAGTTAATAAATGAAACGGATAATAGAATCAGACGACGCTTTCATATTTCAGAAATTTACCCATATTTAAACAGTGAACCATAGTATAGAATAGGTTAGTTTAAACAAATGTTGTGCCACACTCAAATAGGATAAGGTAGGTTAGGAAAGTAGGATAGTTAGTATAGGAACTAGATTAAAGTATTATTAGGCAAAAGTTAGATATAAAAGAATTTCTCAGATTGAGCTGATTAAGAAAAGATGTTTCAGTCATGCAAAAGAAAATTTTATGACAAGTAGAATGACAACGCATGTCAAGCGACGGATGCAAAGAAATATTACTCATGCGAAGTAATTATAATTGTCAAAAATGTAGGGGGAACTTGAGATGGTATTGGGCCCTACGCCCCTGCTCTGATTGCAGTGCGATATAAAAAGTAAATTAAGCACAGAGTAGAGATGTTGTATCTGGCCGCAATGTTAAAATCATTATAATTATAATCCAGTAAATGCATTTGACAAGTTTGAAATGCCTGTGTTTAAATAAATGAATGAATTTAGAAACGCTAAGGAGACAGCTGGCTTTTCACAGGGTTGGAATCTGAGTTTAAAGTAAAGTAATTACAAGTGAAAAATATCTACATTCATTGTCTTAACCCATACTCCAACATATAGTGGAGCGCCCCAAACTTTACGCACTGATGATCCGCTTGCCCGAGTTCACATTTAAACTCATTACAGACGACTAATGTTTAAAAAGCGACAATACGTTTAATCTTTTGACGGCAGTGACTGGATGATCACCCCGCACGCACTTGCGTTGGCATTGGCTTGTTTCAATAATTCCATGGCATCATTGATTTTTGTAAAAATGCTAGTTTTATTTTTTTTTAAAATGCTAGTTTTATTTTTTGCATTCCTTCGGTTATGGAAAATGAAAAATGGTTAGCAACAGTATGAATAGATGCAGTATTTTTTTCTCTACAAAAAATGTATTTACACTTTAGCTCTAAAATAATTAGGGGAGCCAATAATTGGACATTAAGAATTTAACACGAGATGAAAAAAAAAATTGACCGGAAGTCGACCTCGGAAAAGAAATCCGATTTCCGGTTTCTATATATTTTTGGAATCTACTCTTCAAGCTGAGTCGAATGATATATATCTCGTCCTCCTAAAATATATTACCATTTTCTTGCTTCTCAGTTAATAATAAAAAAATTGACCGGAAGTCGACCTCGGAAAAGAAATCCGATTTCCGGTTTCTATATATTTTTGGAATCTACTCTTCAAGCTGAGTCGAATGATATATATCTCGTCCTCCTAAAATATATTACCATTTTCTTGCTTCTCAGTTAATAATAAAAAAATTGACCGGAAGTCGACCTCGGAAAAGAAATCCGATTTCCGGTTTTTATATATTTTTGGAATCTACTCTTCAAGCTGAGTCGAATGATATATATTTCGTCCTCCTAAAATATATCTCCATTTTCTTGCTTCTCACTTAATAATAACAAGTTAATTATATTTGGCAGAATAAAGTGCCTAATAAAATCAAATTAACACAAAGAGGATTGCTACGTGCAGGTATGAAACATAGAATTCATGTTAGCTAATATAAAATACATTTTGTGAACGATTATAAAAAGGTATGAGGCGAAGGAATGATAGCTTTATTTATAATTATTTACAAAGTGATATTAAGTTTCAGGCTCAACTTACACTAAAATCAACATTTTTCAATTCTGACAGGTGCAGTACAGGTCCCACTCATATTTTCACTATAAACGTCTATTAGAAACTCAAACTAGTGCTAAATTCGAATTTTACGCCCTAAATTATCGCTGTATGCAACGTTTTTAATCTACACACATTTGCAATGATGAAACTAACGAGTGTCCACTTTCAGGTTGTTCGCTTTGTGTTTAAAAAATTTGAATACATGAGACAATTTTTAAAACCAGAGCTGTACTATGGGTACTACATTAGTACTCGATCGAAATGGAATTTTACCTTATTCTGATGTGGTCAGGCTGAGAAATCCTGCATCGTAGATATAAACGAACTGGGTTATTTACTTATAAACTTTTGTATTGTAGAGTGTAATTAGTGCTACATACCAACAAAATTAACATCTTAGTTCTAAGTCAAACTAGATATATACAAATCTTAGTATTACTAATAAATTGTTTGTAATCAAAATTTTGAGTACGAAACTTCACTTTCCATCCACATTTTTTCACAATTTTTATTGGAAAACATACATAGGTAAATCCGTTGTTTAATGTTTAAAGACCACCACAACCTTATTTATAGTGAGTCCAGATTTATTCAGAGAAATCGTTCAAATTTGCCTAAATAGCTCGAGTGAAAATTTCGGAATCATAAAATTTATAATTGACAGGGTTATTATTTCATGAAATAGCTTTGAAATCTAATTTTATAAGAGTTGCCTTGGGAATTTCTGTGTATTTTAAAGAACACTTATTAAATTTTTATCTTAAGGGTAACTCAGAAAGCCAGGCTTGAATTTATACTCCGATATATAGACGAACAACACATTATACATAAAGTAGGTATCTATTATTCTATATTATATTACAAGTCAGGTTTGTTTAGCTTAAAATTACTTATATAACATATGTAGGTACAATTTTAAGCAAGGAAATAAAAGGCATTGGGACGGATGCTGCAGAACTCGATCTGGCAAAGGCTGTAACCCACGATACTTGGAATATACTTGCTAGCCCTTCGTACGATTGTCGAAGGAATTAAACATGACAGCACCTAATGGCTGCTTTGTTTGTGTATGTCAAACTAATATTGCTCAATTTCTATAAATAACCCTGTTTGGGGTTCTCTTCGCGGGAGCGTCCAGCTTTGCTAGGACTTGCAGCGACTAACGGTATTCCAGGAGCTTGCTGATGAACAGTAAAGTGACTTTGTACAGGTTAATTAATTCTGGCCCTGAATTAACCTGGTGAGTGCTCATCCCCTTGTGACCGGTGCGTTCGTCGTGACCTCTTGAGAAGTATACTATTGTCGGAGTTCTGGCCCTAAGGAATGCAGGGTTAGTTGAAGGGCTAGTCTGGAGGCCGTATTCTGATATCGGATCCAACACCATCACCTATAATTTCAGAATATGTTGATGACTGTTCAATTCGGCTATTATGTCAATGTCAATAATTGGCCAATAAAAATCCAGAATTTGATGTTTCTTGACCAATTAAAATAGAATACGAACGGATATACTTTCCTGGGGGTATTCAAGTGAACGTTTTAAACAACTGTAGTTTTTATTAGAACGAATTATGCTTTCGTTTTCTTTTGCTATAGAAATTGTGTGGAATTTTACTAGATTTACGGTAAATAATTTGAAAAAGTGTTTGGTTGATTGAATAGTCTTGGGCAAAGTTACTTAGATTATTTTTACTTTGGTATTATTAATGTCCATAATGCTTGGGATTAGGACGACTGCTTTTTTTAAGTTTGTGTAATTTACGAGATCAACATACAAATGCTATACATGGTAGGTATAATTATAATAACATAATAACAGTTAAGTAACATTAAGAGGCTATTACTCTAACTGCCGGTCTTATAAAAACCACTAATCTTACGTTAACTTTAATTCGCTGTTAAAATAAACAAAGGGGCATCAAAACGTCAGTGCTTATGGAATTTTATTCATTAGTAAACAAATTTTGATGCGCTTTTGTTTATTTTACCAGCGAATTAAAGTTAACGTTAGATTAGTGGCCTTTATAAGACTGGCTGTATAAAAATTCAAAAAGTTAAATACGCATAGTTTTTATTCACTATCCGATGAATCGCTGATCAAGCTTAAGTCTGTGAGTACCCGTCTTTTCAGTCTTCTTGTGGGTGAAGGAGTATCGAGATTGTGGACGATTGTACTCGGACATTTGTGCACGTTGTTGAAGAACTTGGCAGCATTGGAAGTAAATACATCCTTAATACTTAGCATCTACAGTTCTTTGTCAAGTTCATTGTTGTATGTAAACCATCCTACGTTACAGATAATCGTTTTTGTTTTACATTACTTACACTTTGTTTGTATTTGTACGGCTTGTTATTCCCCAAACTACGGAGCAGTACATGATTATGGGACGTATTGGGGATTTGTATAACAAAGCAGAGAATTTAATTTTTAATTTTGATTTTCGGTTTATCAGTGGCTAAAGAAGGTTCAGTGTTGTATATCATTCACTAAGTTTCTTATTAATATGAAGGCTCAACTTTTTATCTAGGTAAAGTCCTAAGTACTTTACATCATCCTCCTTCGCGTTCCCAGGTATTCCGATTTCGTTAACTAGCAATTCAGTTGGGTTGGGAAGGCGTCTTAATGTAAAGACTTTAGCCTCACATTTTGTTGAGTTTAACCATTGACTATAAACAGAATTCTCGACTTCTCACCACTGGCAGTATACGTTAGTTGCTGTTTGGAGATTACTGATGGCATTATGGATGTCGAAGTTCTGAGATATGAGTGCGTTGTCATCCGCCTACATTGCAAGTTCTACGTTATCAAAATGTAGAATGTCATGGGTAAACATGTTGTACAACGTTGGTCCAAGAATCGAGTCTTGGAGAACTCCAGCTGAGATGTTTTTTAGATTTGAATAATGTGCGTTCACTCTTATTTTAAATGTTCTGGCTCTTAGAAATAATGAAATCACTCGGGTAAGATAATCAGGTAGATTCAGTTGTAATATTTTATAGAGCAGGCCTTCTTGCTAGACTTTGTCAAAAGCTTGGGCGATGTCGAAGAAGGCAATTGCCGAATGCTTTTTGGCTCCAAATCTATTGTATATGGAATTAGTAATTTCCAATAATTGATATGTGCTTGAATAAATACTACGAAATCTATACTGTGTTGCTGGAATAATATTATTCTCGTTTAAGTAGTCGTTTAGACGTCGATGAATGATTTTTTCAAATAGTTTCGACAGCGTATAGGTAGTAAACTTATAGGTCTGTAGTTACTAACCGTAGTTTTGTCTTTTTTAGGTTTTTGTTACAAGATAACTTCAGCTTCTTTCCACTTGGTTGGAAAGTAGCCGTTTCGAAGACAGGCATTGAATAAGTTGGCCAGAAAAGCATTAGCTTTCCGAGTTAAATTCTTCAGTACAACATTAGGCACTAAGTCGTACCCGGGACATTTTCTAAGATATAGTTTATTATGAGTTCTTAAATTTCTCGGGGGACGTTGTTTTTAAAACTGTGGAAGTTGTTGGTAGATTACCCTGAATTTCGGATTCTACGTCGTTGTGCAGTTGCTCATACTGAGGTTGTGAAGGGTTGGGTTTAAAAACTTCTTCTAAGTATTTAGCAAGTATCTTATATTTGTCTTCGTCTTTTTCCAAAGTTTCTGCGTGGTGTTTCAATGTGGGGATTTCTTCGCGCTTCCGTAAGATCCTCTTGGTAGGAATCTATAGTGAATTATCATTTGGGTTTATTTCAGAAATATATGTTTGATAAGATGTCCTTCGAAAGTTATCGAGCTCGTTTTTAACTTGATGAGAAAGTCGATTCAGTAATTGTTTGTGTTGTCGTTCTGTTCCAGAGTTTTCTATCTTTGTTCTTTTCTTTGATTAGATTTAGTATATATGATTGTTTAAAGCTCACAATTTAATTCTGTATGCAGAGGGAAATATTGAACAAAGTCAGTTAAAGCACGGAGTTGAGATATTTTATTTAATTGCAATCTAAACAGTAGTTGAAGTTATTAAATGCAATGGAAATGAGATGCAAGAAGCATAATTAGAGGGATAAAGGCAAGCATGAACAAAGCAGATTTCAGAGGGATTGAATTTGAACTCATGTGCCAGTGCATTTTAAAACTAAGTGTTCATAGCAGAGCAGTGATAAATAACGTTTTATGTGACGAGAAAGAACAATTTTTATGTATAAGAAATAAAGAGAATTTCTAGTTTTAAGCAACCAACACGTTAATCAAATTTTATTTCTTTATGTGAAATTGTAACTAATACGTGTTTCCTTTAAACAATATCAGATCGCGGTTACTAGGTAACGCGATGCTCTTTTGTTAAATAATAAGAAATTCATTCCTGTAATTGTCAAGTTATGAGCAAATGGTGCTCTTGAATTTTAATGTTTTAATATAATGAAAGTTATTTGCCAAGTAAAAAAAGTATACAGAATTATTCTACAAGTTACCGGGCATATGTAGAAGTGGTAGCAAAAGTTTCTCCGATAAAAAGTTTAAAAATTGTAGAAACCAAGTTCGGCCTGAGTTTCAGCTTCGACACCTGGAGAATTCGAGCTGCAACACCGGTCCATTTAAACTTCAGAAGCCAGGGATCGCAAGTCCTACAGACCAGGAAGAGATGTAAGAGCATCCCAGAACAAGATTTGGGTCCAGGGAAGCCACTTCCAGCGAATAATGACATCAGAATCACCTGCCCCAGCTCCGAGGCGAGATCGGCGAAAATTTCAAAGATACGATTTGGCATGTTTTTATGTGGTTGGAGTCCGGAAAGCTAGTTTACTTCAAGAATACATCTTGATGAAGAGGTTTATCGGGTTTCCGAGCACCCAGACCCGTCCCAGTTAGAGTAAATGGTGTGGCGTTACCAGAAAATGCAATTTTGCCCAGGATTTGGAGCTATCGCAGGAAGTAGAACAACAGACAGCTAGCTTCGTTTTACGTCACAATCTGAAACAAAATCAAGGTAGTTGTTGCTAGGCGGGAGATTTGCTTCAGGTTACCTGTGGTTTCTTGCAAATTTCGCTTTTAAATATCAAAATAAAACGTTGTATGCACCCGCGAACCTTTTGTGGTTAAGTCAAGTTTGTGAGGTTATGAGTAATTGAAGCGAGTAGCGCGGTTGTACTAAAATTTGGCGTATTTGAGCTACTCTGAGTTAAATATTCTAAAGAATAATTTTAAAATAAAACTCAAATTTGAACCTAACCTGAGATATTAGTCTTGTGTTTTGCCGGAGCAAGCCCAAATAAATATTGCAATTCGATAAAATATAGAAGGGGGCAATTAACCATTTTATTAAAGAGTAATGAACACATTTCATTTTGATTAGCTTAAGATACTGACAGGCAAATTTTTACATTTTTTAAATTTAATATAACCTCCCAGAGTATTGTGTGGTGGCGGAGCCGGACATCTTGGCGCCGCCATTTCGGCGCCGCTACTCCGGCACCGCCATCTTGGAGCTGAGCCAGCTCGGCGCCGGGACAACTCGGCGTGGAGCCATCTCGGCGCCAGCCAATTCAGCTCAAGGCCATCTCGGCGCCGAATTCAAATTCGCAAACTACAGTGTGCACTACATAAGAAAATTATTATAAACAAATAATAAATAAAGTGATCGCCAAAAAACTGGCATCAAATAAAAAAAAATAGAATTTCTTGGAAAATCAAACACTGACGACCAGAGGTCGTTGCAAAGTGATTACAAATGGGCCAACGGAAGTTGTCACGTAACTTCCGTTATCAGTAAAATTTTACATTGTCCCGAGATAGGTGAAACGACTCTTGTAAGAGGTAAAATATTATCAATTTAAATTTTAAGTTTTTGGGGTTCAGCCCTGTTTAGTTAAAGACGAATTTCTAACAGCATTTCAGTTATGAAAAATCAAGTATGCATTGTAAATTTTCAAAAAAGCTATTTTACTGTAGAGTAGCTTGCTTTTTATGTAGGAAATACGACAATAGTAATTTACGATACAAATGCGTAAAGCTACTCTTTAGGCACGAGTGGGGTAGAGTTAAAACGAGAGAGAGCGAGCGTTTTAAGCCCCGCGAGTGACTAAAGATGCTTTACGCATGTGTATCGTACAATATTTTATCTACGATAGAATCTAAAAAATACGGTAAATATAAAAAATATTTTACATGTAAATTAGAATTACTAGCAACCTGTCCTAATTTTGAGTGTTTCAAAAATTTTAAAACACGTTGCTACTAACTACGTGCCTAATGAAATTTTTTAAACACGTTGCTATTAACGACATAAACTAATGAAAAGATGTTATTAAACAGTTGTTTTACAAACTTAAAACTGAGAACTAAAAGGCAATTTTACACACTGTCGTAGATAAAAAGTTATTAAGAGACGTTGTTTAGAATCAACATCTAGGCTCCTATACCAAATTTCAAAATCCTCGGCCAACTTTAATCTCTCACATTTTCTTTTGTTTAGGTCCCATATCAAAGACTCTTATTTTTAAGAAAGACTGCTATGGAAAAACAAATATTTTTAACAAAGTTTTTTACTTCATAATAAAAAACCTTTCTTAAAAATAAAATTCTTTGATTTGGGAAATAAACATTAAAGAAATATTTGTCCCATAAAAGGCACCTTACTTAGTTAGAAAATGGCGTTTTTTGAAAATGTGTTAATCCAAAAAGTGCTATTTTTCGGAAATTAAGCAAGATTTCAATGAGATTTTTTATTGTGTGTTAGTTTTAGCTGACTGGAGAATCTCAAGGCCAGAAAACTTTTTTTCGTAAAATTCGTCTCTATCTTGACTAGTTTCGTAATTGTATTTTTTGTATTATCTGTAACTTCATTTACCTTGCGGTGTCGATTTAAACAAAAATGTAAAATTTTACTGATAACGGAAGTCACGTGACAACTTTTGTTTGGCCCATTTGTAATCACTTTGCAACCACCTCTGGTCGTCAGTGTTTGATTTTCAAAGAAATTCTAAATTTTTTTTTCTTTTGATGCCGGCTTTTTGGCGATCACTTTATTTATTATTTGTTTATAATAATTTTCTTACGTAATGCACACTGTAGTTTGCGAATTTGAATTCGGCGCCGAGATGGCTTTGCGCCGAGTTGTCCCGGCGACGAGCTGGTCCCTCGCCGAGATGGCGGAGCCGAAGTGGCGGCGCCGAGATATCCTAGACCCTATACTTTGGTGGCTTGCCCTATTTAATTATTTATATTTTCACTAAAGCCTTTATTAGTTGAAGGGAGTCATTACAAACAGGCGCAGCAGCGTGGAGCCTTTACAGTCATAACAATTTTTAGGCGCCCAACGTCGTGGCAAAGGCAAATTTAGAATTTATTTATTTTGTTCCATAAAAGGGAAGGGAGTCATATCAATATGTAGGTAGATCGAAAGATGGTTTGCGTGATTTTTTTTGTACTAGGATCAGTGGCTGCTCTTGTTGCGTTTATTAGTAGATTGGTGAACATATTAATAGCGTTGTTAATGCAGTTATTTATTATTGTTAATCTAATAGAAGGGCAGAGGATTTCACCCTATTATGCCCACAACAAAATACATAAAAAAACGCACATTACAATTTAAGACAGTTAAACATATATGTATATACACTACATTATGGCTAGACGTTTTTCAGTTAAGCATAAAAATATCAGATACAAAGGCGACATTGTTCTATTTTACCGCGCACTAGCAGAAATATATTCTGAACTATCACACGGAAATTACATGTTTTTACGCACTCAATATGCACCATTCGACGGGCACTAAACTAAAGAAGCACGAACAAATGCGTCGTACCTGTGTTTACAACAATTGATGGTAGGAGCATTGACCACTTTATCAGCCAGAGAGTTCCATTTGTGAAACACGCGATTTCCAAAGAAATTCTGACGTTGGGTGGTTTTCAAATTCTAGCGAGAGGGTTTGAGGGTATGGCCTCTCAATCTAGAGTCCGTGTTTAGTTCAAAGATGTCACTGATCCACCGAGAGATTGTTGCTCGATAGTATGCGAGAGGCAAGGGCGTAGCCAGGTATGGGCAGGGGTGGGCGCTTGCCCACCCCTAAAAATTTATTAAAAGCAAAAAGCAGTTGTTTTGTAAAGTTAGTGTGAACAATACGATATGAATGCTGCAAACGCTCCAAAGTGTCCGTAGTAGGTGGTTTGCTCGCATTTGCCCACGATTAGGCGTTTTTGGAATAATCTAGATGTAAACGGAAATGCGCGCCAAATGCGGAACGAACGCATTTGCCGCACTTTCAATATATATAATATATTTGAGTGTGCAGGTAGTGTTCCGTTCCGAGAATTTGCAGAAGTTTGTTTATCTGCACAGCACGCTTTAATGCTAATATTAAACCAATGCTCCAGTTAGTTTGGAAAAACTGTGCAAAACGAACGGAAACAAGAGTGAATAAATGATTGTTTATTAGTAACCAATATTTAACTAAAATCAATTGTAAATTTTAATTTATTTTACACTGGGTGCACCTATTCTAAAATTAAAAATGGACATTAGGAAATTTTTTGCAGGTAGATTTTTGGTGTTGTTTTTTTAGTATTTAATTTTTGTGTATATTAAGTAACTAAATTAAAGTTATAAGATTACGTTATTTAGTTCCAAAAATGTGTATTGTTAGAAATGTCAGTTGTAGTAGTTGGTAATTGTTTTTAGTGACCCAGAATAGGAAAAGGTCAAAAAATGATAGCACTAAAAGTGAAAGAGAGGAAGGAAAAAACAAAAACATTGCACCAGCACCTACCAAGACTACCTCTACTTTTGATGAGCAGGATGCGCCTCAAGCGGGACCTTCATCAGCATTATCATGTGATAAAGCTAAGCTCGGGAATAGAGACCATGCTGGTAACGATTTGGGCAAATGGGTTGGACAATCTTTTTCCATGACAACAGCGCAAAAATGGAAATTCTGAAACGTTGTTGGACACCACCAGAAAGTTACAATTTTACTGAAGACGCCATCGATTTAAAACGAAAATTTAAACATAGTTGGTTACAGACATATGCTCATTAGGCGCTTTACTCGATACAGAGATATACACGAATACTGCAAAAAACATGCTGCCACTCAGTGGCATAAATCAGCAACCGCTGCAGTAAAAGCATTTGTGGAGAATGTTCCTGTTGATGTTCAGATGGTGTCTGTACACAAAAAAGTATTGGAAGAAAATAGAAAAATTGTAGCATCAATCATTTGTACTATAATGTTTTGTGGGACGCATGACTTGTCATTGAGGGGTAAAGATCAACATCAAGGTGTATTTGAGGATCTAATTCAACTAAAAATTGAGGCTGGTGACAAAAATTTGAAACAACATATCGAACAAGGCAAAAAAATGCAACTTATATGTCTCCACAAATTCAAAACGAAGTTATTGCTGTGTGTGGAGCGGTTATTAAAGACGATATTATTAATAACGTAAAAAAGGCTAATACTTATAGCGTATTGGCAGATGAAAGCAGTGATATATCAGGAAAAGAGCAGCTGTCAATTGGTATTCGATTTTTCGACGAAGAAAAAATGGCAATTCGTGAAGAGTTTGTCGGGTTTGTGGAGTTAACTTCTATGGAGCTGAGACTTTCTTTCCTGATTTAAAACATGCTTTACACATTTCATTGGCACAACCGTGTACAACAAGCACCATTGAAAGGTCTTTCAATACACTACGTAGAGTAAAAACCTGGTTGCGATCAACAATGACGGAAGACTGTTTACTGGACTGTGCATGCTGAGTGTGCACAAAAAAATTGTGCTAGAAAAAAGAAGGAGCTAGAAGATGAAATCTTCAGAAGATTTGCATCAGATTCGCGAAAAATACTGTTACTTTAAGTAATATTTTTTCCATTTGTACAAAATAAAATAGAATAGTAATAACAACAATAATTGTGTGTATAAATATTTGCCCACCCCTAAATGGAACCCTGGCTACGCCCTTGGCGAGAGGTATGAATCATGTCTCCTCTACTACGACGTTCTGATAAGCACGTGAAGTGTAGAATCTCAAGCCTGTCATGGTAATTTTTGTGGGAGCACGAGGATGGTCACCGGGTTATACGACGTTGTGTATTTTCTTAGCAGTTCGATGTCTTTTATAAGACATGGGGACCATATGGTTACAGCATACTTCAGAATAGTATGTAGGATTTATACAGTTTGAGAAATAACTAACTTGGTTTGTGAAATGCTTTCCTAAGGATAAAATATGCAGCATTGGCTTTGCGGGTAACTACGGCAACTTGGTCAGACCACGTAAGGGTTTATAATAATAATAATGTTTATTTAAATCAGAAAGAATCTGGTACATACAGATACAAGATAACAAAAAATAACTTATTCTAGCTCTTAAGAAATTAAATATAAAAATCACTATTAATTTTTTTCTTTCAATTTAAGCTTAAATTTACTTAATGTGTTAGATTCCTTAATGCAAGTTGGTAATTTATTGATCTCCACAAAGCCTTTAAAAAACAATAATGACATGGTTTGTTGAAGTTGGGTAGTCGCAATATATATATATATATATTATTTCTACCTCTTGTAGGATAATTATGGGTGTCATTCACAAAATTTATATTACAGCTTAGGTATTTTGGCAGCTGGTTGTGCAATATTTTATAAATAAAAATCATAGTAAAGTAATGTAAATGTATTTTTACCGGCCACCAGTGCAACGTATACTGCATATCTATAATATGAGTGCGTCTACCACAAGATAATATAACTCTCATTGCCTTATTCTGCAATTTTTGTAATTTATCGAGTTCACCTTTGTTTAGCATAAACAATATTGTTATTATGACACCTAAATCAGAATGACGGTTAACCGAAGTTAACCGCTGACCGTTCTCAAAGAAGTAGGCATGATGAGGGTTTTTGTTTCCCAAACGTAATACACAACATTTATTCTTGGTAAGTGGAATAAGCCAATCCAAGCATCAATTTTCAACTGTGGAAAGGTCGCTCTGAAGTGTATTGGCACCATATAATGCATTACCAAAGAACATAAAATCATCTGCAAAAGCATTATGAGCAGAGCTTATGTAGTGTGAACGGTCAGCTATATACAGAAGAAACAAGACGGGTCCTAAAACAGAGCCTTGTGGGACTCCCGATAGAACATTTTTTGAAGAGGAATGGCAGTTAACAACCCGTACGGTAAAAGTTCGTTTTGTTAGAAAAGCAGCGATCCACCGGTGGAATGCTCCGAGAATTCCACAATGATCAAGCTTAACAAGAAGCCTATATTTAGGCACCCTGCCGGAGGCTTTTAAAAAGTCAAGATTAATGACGTCGATAGGTATTCCTTTGTTAATAGATGCAGTCCATAAGTTTACACAATCAAGCAAATTTGTTACAGTTGATCTGCCTGGTAGCAACCCATGTTGATTCGTCGAAATGATGTCATTAGCTTTTATAAAGTTGCACACGTAATAATCTTCTCCATGACTTTTCCTGGAATTGAAGTAATACCAATGGGCCTGTAATTTAAAAAATAATAGGAGTGACTGACGAGGATAACCATTTAGATGGCAATATTGATGTATTAAAGAAACACTGCATTAAATTTGACAAAAGCTTAGCGACTACATTTGAAAAACGTTTGAGAACAGTAGCTGGTAACATGTCTGGACCTGGAAAAGTAGTAACTACAAGTTTTCTTAATTCTTGATTTACCAAGACTTCCGTAAATTCTATGTTATCAACCATCTGCTCCACTCAAGTATTTCTGAGCTCTCTCTGTTACTTGCACATAACGTGCCATCCGTTCTACTAACAACTGTTACTGATACTTTACATGCTACTAGACTCCTAGTGTACTTATAAACCGCCTTTGGTTCTTTTTCAAACAGACGATTTTCATAATCTCGCCTAGCAGTTTATGTCAACAGACAAGGTATTTTTAAAAGCTCGATGTGCGTGATAATCGACTTCCGCATTCATAACTTTGTGTCTACGCCACAGACAACGTTTGAAATTCGCCCTTGCTATAAGTTCGTCCTTTATCCACGGTTTGGTGGAGTTTACTTTTTTAAAATGTGTTGATGTTGACTGATTAATGCAAGATGTCAAGGTATCGCAGAATATTGTCCACTTTGTTTCCACATCAGAAGCCTCGTATAAGGAATTCCAGTTTTTCGTTCAATAAACGGCCCTCAAGCTTATCGTAATCCAGGTTTTGGAATTCTATACGTTTGTTCCTAGAATGCATTTCAGTTAATACTTGTAGTGAAGATAATAACACGACGTGATCCGAACATCCAATAGGCGGATCAGATTTGAGTCATTTGTAATCAACAGATCTAATGTAGATGGTTGCTGATTTTGGCGATACCTAGTTGGTTGAGTAACAAGTTGGGTTAAGTTAGTGTTAAGCATCATGTTAGTAAAAGCCGAGGCTGAGTCGTTGCTATCCGAATATTCTAGGGCTACCCACTGAACAGTGGGAAGATTAAAGTTACCCAAGATGATTAAATTTGAAAAATTGTTTTGCATTTTCTAGTTGGTTGATGAGAGTAGAGTCAGCATTAAAAGAAGAATTTGGGGTCTATAAATGCCAGCTAGCGTAAAATTCAAGTGGAGAATGTTAGCCAAATATTTTCCATTTCGTCTATGACCATATCAAGTTTAGAGATTTTATATTTCAAGAAGAAATCAATTTTGAAGTACACGTAGACTTCACCACCACTTTGGTTATTGCCTCTGTCCGCACGGTACAGGGGATAACCGTTTAGACTTATAATTGAATCGGGGAAAATGACTGACAACCAAGTTACTGTTAGTACAATACATGTAGACTGGTACTGAGCAACAAAAACACTAAATTTGTTTAATTTGGCATTAATCGATGCGATGTTTGTATATGCAATGGAAATTTCGCTGACACTGGCATTTAGTTTTTGCGTCGGTGCTAACTATAATAGGAATAGGTTGATGCTTTATTGTTATGTTTGATTCCCCGTATCCGTTCTTCGTTTAAGTTCAGCTCGAATATCATTTAAGTATTTCACCTGGTTAAATACGTTATTTAAGCTTGAAGAGAAAAGTTTTTACGTATTTCGCAGGATATATTTGGCTTCATCAGCGTTTGAGAATGAAACCTTTAGTAAACGAGGCTTGTTGTTAATCTTATGTTCGATACGTTTTACTGAAATTGGTACAGAAATATTTGCAGTGCACTGTACATGTGAAAGGATATCTTGAACTTGTTGATTTGATTCTATTTTATTGATTTGTTGGTCGTAATCCAATTTGTGTTGAAAATATTTTCAATTAACTCTTCCACTAACTTGAATAGAAACGACTGCTATTGCTATCGTTTCGAAGCGTAGTGAGCATTCATTATACCACCGCAAAAATACTTGACATATCTTTGAGTGCTCATGGATATTATAAGTGAATATTTTTGAATATTAAATATTTTCCTAAATACAAAGGGGGATCATGTAACACCTTATTTGAAAGGTCTCACTGATGATTCGTAAGGTCCATAAGAACACTAGTTAGAATGAAAGAGATTATTAAATAGTACATTATTTACAAAACTTGTGTTTAGAATTCTTTCCGTTAATTGCTTTAATTTTATAATGTGGTTATCTATTATAAATACTGTACTCTAAACGTAATAAGCAATTGAAACATTTGGCCAGGTAACAATTTTTTTTTAAATAAATAAATGAATATTAAATCTAGTAGAAATCAGGGGATTTCTAAATTGTCACTTTAATTGAGTTTAAAAATTGTAAATTGAATTAATGATTAAATTATATTCATTGGCATAGATAAACACTTATCTTTTAAATTTATGACTGAAAAGTTAACGACTCTGTGGGGGGTGGTCGCTCCAAGTTGAACCTCGATCTCTCTAATTTCGAATTCTTGTACATTAATTGAATATTGTTGGCCACAAAGGGGAATTTAGAAGTTACGCTCAGGACCCAAGGGCTGGAATTTTCTTTTCTGACTTCTGTTTTCAGAGATTTTTTACGTCATGGACAACTTTTCTTGGTCGGGATCATCAATTGTAACCAATACTTATGACGATATACTTTGGATTTTGTTTGTTGTGTTATTTGTTTATCAGAAGCTTGCTTGTTTATATTACATCGGAGCCACCAACTTTAACAAACTTATATATGTATATCATTATAATAAGTTAGGATGCAAGTAAAACATTAAAATTAAGACCTCAGTAGGAGAGAAATTGAAAAAACGTGCTACTCTAAAGATTCAAAATTTACTTGTGCTGTTTATATGCATACATGCTTTATTTTATGTTCGTTGTCATAATATGCCAAGTACTTCGACGAAGCAGCAAAGGTATGTACAAGCAGCCATATGACCTAAAAGAAAAGAAACATTAATAAAGTACACCGCAGTTAGGAAAAGAGGTTATGAAAAAAATAGAAGGTTGGCATCTAAAAAGATGGAGATGAGTACTTGGAAGGAGCCAAGCAGCTGATTATGCAAGATATGAGCTCAATGCGACTAGATGACAACGATAGCGACTGTTGGCAGAGCGTGTTTGTGTTGAAACTTCCAAGAATGTAGAAATTTCAAATTGTGCTACTTGAATTGTAATTTGGGTGGTTAATGTAGAATTTGTATGGATAAGTAATGTGTGTAGCTCTGGCATTTGAAGTTGTGATGTGGATAAGTGGATATAAACGTGTTAAGAATTGCTACGTTTGGAATCGGAAGTGGCAGATAGACTTGAGACTTGGCATGGAAGTTATGATTTCAGATGGAGGGAAGATTTTGGTTTTAATATGTAATAAGTTAATTTACTTTCTTTGATTGTGTGAAAAACTTCCTATTTGGCACTTACCTAATAATGAAAGTGGCAGCATCCTCGATGTTGGTGCTGATAACGGAAAGGGTTGCTGTGGACCTGCAGAAGTGCATCCTTTAGCTGTTTTGAAACCTTCTAAAGAGCCAAGAGCGTTATAAAAGGTTAGAATGGTATTGTATGTTGGAGACTGGATTAAAAATCATCTGATACGCAAAATCAATGAGAAATAATTCGACTCATATAATTTATTAATTACTTGATAGACGCTTATAATTAATATTAAAAATATGTGTTTAACTGAATGTCAACAACAAGCGTATTAAAGAAGTGTACCTTAACGGCAAATTTGAGTTTCAACAGAAAGAGTTGTTACAAATTTTATCTATTTAAATCATAAAATGCATGTTCCAACCTGAGTTTTCATGTTTAAAAGGAATTACTGAACTAGCGTAAAAAATAACAACATAATTAATAAAATAAGAGAATTATATAACCACCAATAGTTGAGGTTAAGTCAATTTGACGTTTAAGGGAGTAAATATTTGAGCACAGATAAGGGGAAATCAATTTTGATAACAACAAAATGTATATAAATAAAATTCATTCATATACCCACATATAGATCAGATCTCCATATTACAGTACCATACGATATAAAACCCTTAATTTTGCAAAAACGTTAGCTAATTGAAAATCCTGATTAGAAAACCATACTCTTACTAAATAGAAAGATTGCATAACTCGGTTATATTGACACGGAAAGAGAAGAAAAATATGTTTTGAATTGTATTAGAGCCACTTTTGATGTCAATTTAAAATAAGAAAGTTAATACCAATATTTTGAAAGTGCTTTATTAAAAAAGCGTGTAACTTATTTGACATTTATTCAGTTAAACTCAAACAATTTCTAATATGGCAAAAAGTAGGTATTAGAAAGTAAACAATACTTTTACCTACCCTTTAGATTTTAATTTGGGGGTCTGCGAAGTTAGGCAGACCACCATTGCAAAGATATTACGAAGGCAATATTATTAGATGAACGGTAAAGGACTCCAAAGGGACTGGGGTTAAGAAGCAATCATAAGCTTCTACCTAGAGGAACAAACAAAAGGCGATGCATGATAAAATTTATTTATTTTTCGAACACTGCTGAAATTTATACCAGGGGACTACTTAGTCTAAAACCGCATGCATTACAGAATACACTTCAATAATACAATCTACAATTATATAATGAATAATTGAATACGTAGAGAAGGTTACACTATTTATAATTATTATTACATGTTGCTGGTTAAAAAAGAAACGGCAACTCGCGCATTACCGTAGATTTAGAATTTAGTCCTGCTAAGTTCCCAAAGAAACCACGAGTTCACACCGAGAATTAAGAAAGCGAGTTGAGGATATTTTTGACCAGAGTGTAAAGAATGTAAGTATTAAGTTTTCAATTTCTTCAGTCTCGGAGGACAAATAAAAATTCGTCTCGGCGATGCTGTTGCGTTTAAGAGGCAGTAAAGCGTGTTAACAAGCCCATCCGAGCAGCAGCAACGCCAAGAAGTTTATATTGAGATATATGTAGGTATTTGTAGCGGCGTCAGACGGTTAACATTGTGGTGCGACTTAGTTGTCCCCATGGTCCGCTTCCTGCCCCATTAGGTACTGCGACGCCTGCAAACAGACCACAATGAAACGACCATCGTCCCTTCATAAAAATGCGCCCTGGTTGTTCAAACACCCACTACACGCGACAGTAAACTGCCTTATTGGATAATTCTCGCCCTTTATTATCTGCCGCTGACTGTGGGCTGTAACGTTTACAGCTATATTTTGAAAACGCACGCGATTTATCAATCATGTCAAACCCACGGCTGTAAAAGGAAATTAATTTAAGCAACCTGGACGATGCCGGCTAATAAGGTTATTAAAAATTTATATGTACAATAAAAATAATGTTACGGTGCTAGATTAATAATATATCGGTTTTCAGAGAAAAACGTAAAAAATGTATGGAAACAAATATTAGAAGCAAACTTGCATCACCTTAGTAACAGCAATTTCTTAAATAGTTTAATTACAAGTTCAGAATCTGACGTAGGTTGACATTTTTTGTACAATTAATTGCTCAAAGAACCAGCGCAATATTTAAGATACTTTTTTAATATTTGAATGTTCATAGAGAAAATAATGACATTCGAGTAAAAATAGTTATTTATACAACGAGTATCTTATACCACACCACGCGTGAGAAAGCATACTTTTGATGTATGGGAAATGTCAAATAAGAGCTTGCTTTAGCAAGTGGAAGAATGCATTTAACAGACTCGTATAGATTGCATAACTCGGCTACGCTCGTTCAGAAAATTTTCGTATGCGTTCCTTAACCGTGAAGTTTTTGCACTAGTAAGTAGGTATTATAAGTAGCTATTCTTGTTCCTAGAAAGTTTACAAATGTATTTGCCCAATATAATCCGAAAAATAGAAATAGGTTGTTGAATAAAAGGGTTAAATATTTGAAAGGCATGTAGTACGACCAAATACAAGTTAAAAATTTTAATACCGATAGGGCCACAATTATACCGTGTGTCCACAGGAGGACGCACCATAGGGATAACCTAATAGAATAGAAAGATCGGCTAATGCTGTGATCGCCGGCACGCTAAAACGTTGTTTTCTGGCTTCTGACTCGCCACTGTATGAAACAATATTGTTATAAATGGTACAAGAAAAGGGACGGTGGTCACAGCACAGGTTGATATTTATATTCTATTAGAATTATCTTATCTCTATGGTGCGTACTCCTGTGGACACACGGTATATAACAGCAATGAGTTAACATGAACAAGAAAATAACTCGTATTGCTCGAGTTAGAAAGAGATAAACATAGTAGCAAATATTCGAGAAGGCTTGACACTTAATTTAATTATGACATTTGTCAACTAAACATGCCTACTAAAATAACTTTTTCGTATGGCCATCTCTTTCTTACTCAATCATTTCATTTTGTTATTCATGTTATCTCATTGCTGTTATATATAATTATGGCCCCATCCGTATAATGTTAACTGCGTTTAAAAAATTATTATTGGGACAGCTAGTATCATCAAGTAACACGGACATATGCGACACTTAGCAGATTTCCTCTGTAATCTCGGGTAGCTACCGGTAGAAGTCGTCACAGGTTTCGTTTGTAGAAGATGCACTTAATTCGTTCTGGGACTCCCATGAAATAACTGTTGGAACTATGCGTATTAATACCGAATAAGCGGAAATTGTCCTAGAATATTGCTTTCTGACGGAAGGACATCTATATTGGACGCAAACAGATTGAGTCGTTACACCCTAAACAAAGGGATTTAAGCCAAAGACTTGATCGTGTACAGATCTGTGAAGTTGTGTGCTCCGTGATTACCAGTAGTTATGTGTCGTTTATTTCGCCTTGGCTGAAAATGCCGGAGATAAGAACTTTCTCGAACTTTTAGCGCCAAAACCAGTTGCCTATTTAGTATTCTTTCAATCCAAAGTCCCAGTGCTAACACCCAGAAAATCATATTTCGTTGACCTCTCACGTTTTCCTTGGGCGAAAACCTGATTTAGAAGTTAAAAATTTACAGAAGGCAACAGTTGATTAAATCGTACAACTACTAGATGTGCAACACCTAGCGTGACGTGACGCCCCTTTGTTCTCAAGAAGGCATCCCTCCAACCTTAATAAACGCATTGGCGTTCTAGTATAAAAGAATACCGGGGACGAACCGATAGTTTTGTTCTAATTGTGCATAAAGCGGAGTCGACCCCTCTTAATTGACATTAGAATTAGTCCTCGGCTTTAAATCATTTCATGATTTTAAGTTTTGAAAAAGTAGTCGCATCGTGTGTCAATATTACATATCTTTTGCGCTCGTGTAAGAATAGCGTTGCACGTGAAATTTTGTGGTCATCTTATGAACGTGTTTACCTATATAGAGAACTTTGAGATTACGTACAGCCAAAGTTACACCGTTCTTCAAACAGAGTGAATTAGAGAATTCCAAATTTCAAGAAGTTTGCTTTGCCAATAGTGTATATAGAGTAACTTAAGTAAGTACCTATTCCCTTACTTAAAACCTCTCTTTAGCAAGTGTAGATGGCGTGGATTTCATATATTTCGTTTGCTTATCTGCAGTAGCGCCAGTAGTATAGGTAAACCAACGAATTGAAGAAAAGCCGTACTGTCGAGTTCAAGTGAACCCAACCCTAACGCTAAGCCAGTTATGATCTGACCGGATGCTGTTTATCGTTAACCTTCCAACGCCCTTCGCCTGTTGTAAATACAATTTTATACCGTAGTAATAAATCGGTTCACAAAGTATCTGTTTCCTGAATGAAAAGGATTTTATATCTCAGTAGCTTAACTAAATTATTGTGTGTATTTAGTTTCTAGTGCCATGTATGCCTTGTTTTCTAATAACTTAAAATGCATTGCACATGCTGTTTCCTGGTAGATTCAATTTTATTGTATTAGAAATTATTAGTTTTAGACGTTTTCTGAATAGTGCGATTCAATTGATACTGATTTAAATCGAGTCTTTGTATTCAAAAATTAAACCGGCCGATATGGTTTTTATGTATGATTGTGCCAATGGGAATGTTTTGGTAGCACTTCTCTTTTATGGCGAGGTTTTCCTCAACTATCAATTGCATCCCTATGTGATGTTTGGAAAACATTGCCAACGACTAGGGATATTTGAGGTTAAGTATAAGTAACACCTGTAAATAACCTTAGAAGAGCGGATTAAACAAATCGGATTAATGTTACAAGAGGTAAGATGAACTAAAAATTTTTGAATTTTATTTTAAGGTTCTGGGATTCGGTCCTGCTTGGTTTGAAAAGAATTTTAAGAATATTTTCAGTTTTTGAAAAACAAGTAGGCCTTGACAGGGAAGCGAAAACTATTTTATTTTTAGGTAAACTACTCTTTTTGTTTGTGCTACGGCAAACTTTTATTAGGAAAGGTGGTTTAGAATGATAAATTATGGCCGGTAAAGAATTTATACATATGTGGTAACAGGTCTGCAATTATTTTCATTTGCTATGTTATCCTTGTGAATCAAGATTACTTTCGCCATGTAGCATGATTTTAGTATTTTTTGTAGTCAATCGTTGTGGGCTCCCTTCAGTAGTTCTTCTCCATCCTTTAAAATTGCAAGTTCCTCCCTGTAGTCTTAGCAATTGTGATTATGCGTCTAATCTTGTCTTCGCATTCGCCGGTGTTTCTTCTGTGATTACGGCAATGTCGGATCTATAATGAACATTTGCATTTTGGATGTGTTTATGTTGCAGCTCACTTCTTTGCTGACTGACTGTATTATTGTAATTTACACATTACATCTTCTACACTCGTGCGAAGCATTGTATCGTCAGCATGTATTAAATTATAAAACCGTTTTACCCTCTATCTGGATTTCTCTATGCCAACCATATAATAATGTGCGCATGATTATTCTGTTAAGCCGACTTGGAGAGAGATTACGTCCCTGTCTTTTCCCTTTGACTACAACGATTCTGTGGGCTGGTTTTCTATTCTAATATGGGCCTGATTGACGGAGTATAATTTAGCAACTAAAATAACCAGGTGTGAAGAAATACCCATCTTCAATATTATATTTTATACTTTCTCCCATTTAGCATAATCAAAGGCTTTTTATGTTGAGTATTTGCTCCCGAGTTCTTTTTTCTGGCATAAATCCAGCTTGTTCTTGTGAAATGTTTGGACGTATATAGTTATATAATTTCTCGAGTGCACACTTTCTTACATATCTTCTTAGCACATCTACATTCGTCTCTAGTTACTTTAATCGTTCAGATAATTTCGTTAGACCTGCTGATTTTTAAGTTAGAGGTTTACCTTGGCTACCATGTATAGCGAGGTGTTTTTAAATTCGCGAGTAATTAGTCTGAAGCTACCGACCTTAATATTGCAATATGCGACTAACCAATTAATGATAAACACATTTATACTGTAATGGTCTTTTTTAGTTTCGACGTTAGAAGTCTAATTTCTCATTGTGTGGCATATAAATCTGCTCCATTTTTTGGATTAATCTTCATAGCTCGATGCATTTTGGGGGAATTCGAAAGTTAAGTTTGCATTTCCACCTGATAAGATCAGCGAGCGCTGAGTTTGTTTTGATGGGCACCATTCTGCCTGGTCTCTTGAAGGCACCAGGTCTGTGTTGGTTCGGTCGGTGGCCCTATGGAATTCGAAGCCGACGTTTAGTCTATGACCATCCAGGTGGAGACATTCAGCTTTCTTCAAACAGCAATGGAAACTTCGTCTACACCTTCGCATTTAAGTGCACGTAATAATTTTTAAGCTGCACGTGTTTCTTGAGCTAATATCTATCGTAAGGTGAGCACAATTTATATGGCATTAGGACGCTCTGATACACAGTAGCATCAAATTTCTTTCTAGAGATCTGCATAGTTGCCCCCCGTTTAAGACAACTGGCCCTGTCCACTTCCGAGCACGAGGCATGTTCGTTTGGTATCGAGTGCTGATGGATTACTCAATCCCTAAAGCAGCCGAAATCGCATTTTATTAGCCGAGATTTGTTGAACACTTTTTTATGTTTTGCATTGAAGTAAGTACTAGCACATGCTTGTTTTTTGGTCATACGCTAATTGAATCTTACTTTTTATTTGTACAATTAGCCGCATTAGCCCGCAATTGCGTAGTATGACATTAAATATACTCTGTAACTTTGTAAGGAAAGTTTTTCGAACAGCCATGGCTGTATGTTAAATAATTTTTCTGTGATATCGGCATTCGCGCGTGCCAAAACTTGTAATAGTCAGCTTTCATTTTTTACTTTTCCAAATTTCCTTGAAAATTATAACTTAGCATCCAACATAGTTTTTGGTTCGTAAATTAATCTTGTTGGGCTTTGAATTGCAATCCAGTTGTAATATATTTTTTTAAATTAATACTTAATGACATTTTTTGTATTTTTGCTCTGGCTTCGTAATTTCCAGCCTGTTTTGTTACCTGTGTGTCAGGTCAGGTTTATTTGTTGACATTATTAATATTACGTTGTCATATATTTTTAACTAGTATTGGCATCTTGTTACTGCTACTACTGGCATATATCTCTTTATTCAATCCCCAACGAACCTGCTCGTTTAAAATTGTTAAGCGAGAAGCCACAAAAACTAGGTGCGTTTTCGACTGTTAGTCAGATCTGTATTTTGTTGTGTTGAATGACTGGCGCCCACGTGTATTTCTAAATTATTATATGTATGCATTTTTTTAACTTAAGCAACCGCCGCCTAGTCATAATCTACGCCAATAATTTGCCGAGGATTTGAGATGGCTAGGGTGTGGTCGCCTTTCGTTTAAGAGTGGCACAACACGTCTCAACTGTTTTGAATTTTGCACGCAAACACCTAAATTTCCAGATTAATCCCACTGTTGCGCCATCTTTCAGGTCTGTTACAGGTTTTCACCTGTAAGAAGTAATATTGATGTAAAATTGTAATTAAATCAAAAATTTTCTTCTTCTTCTTCTTCCTCTTATTGTAGGCCAGTGGCCTGTTATAACCACAAAGTGGTTCTATCTGTGAAGTAATTGGTATATATTTTCACTAATTAAAATATTATTTCACTTTTAAGCAGTTGACATCTTTTCGATTATTGCAAACCGGTGAAGTGCATCTGAAAAACAAAACCAGGATACAGCTATACTCTCTCTTTCCCCATTTAAACCGATTCACATATCTGATACTTTTTACAAGAATTGCATCTCAAACCAAAAAGATAACGTAGCTTGAACTCTCCTGTATTTTAATGTATTTTATTCTTATAATTTTCTCAATTTCCATCTTATAATGCAAAAAGTAATTCATTATCCTTGGCTTTCACATTTAATTTGGAATGCTTCCAGCTAAGAAGCCATCTAACCTAAGAGTTCAAGCAAATTGTCCCGGTTTATAATAAAAAATCTTGTTTAAAACCGAATGGTATGTAATATTACCGATAAATTGCATAACTTCCAACTTTTAAATTATGATATTTGAATGGAAATGCGAATCGAAAAGTACCCGTCGTTTAATTTTAGCAATATTTTCAAGAAGCGGCATTAGGTGGCTTTGCTTCTGCAAGCAAAAGTATCTTTTACAATCAACAATCGTTCATCAGGGAGATAAAATATTAAAAAAAAAGAAAAAGTTTTATCAATTGAATAGGACTGTGCACATTTGAGCAAAAAGGTAGTAAAATAAAAATTCACAAAGTGTGTCAACTTAATGAACACGGCTTATTTCTGCTAAATAACCAAAGAACACAAATGGACTGAATAAAAAAAACTGGGATTTCAAAGGAAGGCTTAATTTTTCATCAGTCACATTAACGCTAATTTGCTTGGCTTATTAAACACGACCCTTCCCCTGCAGCTACAAAAGCACGTCATCTAAAATTTGGATAAAAGTATAAAGAAATAACGAACTGTTTGAACATCAGACGAGCAGCAGTAAAGGAATGCTGGGAAAACAGCGTACCTTGATATAAAAATAAAATTATTTTCTGGAAAAGACCCCGGCGTCAGCGTACGCAATTAAGATCATTTTAAGAAATCAATTAACAAAGTGATGAGGTTTTCAATACAACTAAAAGTTTTCCTTGTGAGGTATTTATGTAGTTCAACAGTTCCCTGCGGACAGCCTTTTACTATTTTTATACCCGAATAAGACGATATGAGATGCAATTTTCCTATTATCTATAATCACGTAGTAGAAAAACAAATACATCTCTTTTTTGAAATGAAAATTTGACAACCCAAAATTCTAAGGGAATGGATAACCGATCGTTAAAATGTATAACTTATCGAGTTATTGAATTTACTTATATAACGAAAGAAACCAATAAATTCTGAAAGCGACAGCGAAACAGTTCCTTTGTCTCCAGCTACTTGAGACGTGTTCTTTTTAATTCACATACTTTTCATACGGTTCGCAATTTTTGGCACGGAAATAAGCGAAGATGAGGAGTGATGGATGATTGTTCTGGACTTTGGCGAGCTGGGCGCCACGTCAAGCAAGAAAATTACAGCCGGAACATATTTCATTAGACGAGATGGCAACCTGGACAAATAACTATATTTATTGTCCCACAATTTTCTGCTTGCTGAAGAGCAGCTTATTAAAGTATTGCGATCTCTGTATTTCTGTCAAATTAAAAGCCCCAACCTGCTTAAAAGTGACGAGCCTTTATGCCCTCTTGGGGGTGGAAATGTCAAAGGCTTAGAAACGAGTTGCAGGTAGGATTGTAATTTTCCTCGTTCGAGTCAAATATATTGTTATTGCTGCAGCTATTTGTTCTATTACTACCCGAGTTGGTGGCCGCTGCGTCACATTTCATAATTGTCTCTATATTGCAGCTTCTACTTCCTTCTCGAGCAAGATGTATCCGGTCCTGTAAACTCAAACAGATGGGTTACTTAGCTCGATTGTGTCTTTTATGCAACGCGTCTCGGATTGAGTTTACAAAAGGGAGATATATTTGCGATTTTACGTACAAATATAAAGCCATTCCATTGTCATCCTTTGGTAGCCATAATACGTTTTGTGCTCTCAGAAAGAATGTATAGAAATATATTTGTTGTTTCAAAATCGCGTTATTGATTAATTCTTAGTTGCTGTCTGCAAAACAGCTGCTGTATGATTTTATACTGATTCTGCAAATACCAAAGTAGCATCATCTTCTGCATCACATGAGTTACTTTTTTCTCTAGTAGGTTAGTAGAGAACTGGAATTAGTAAAAACCAACAGAACACATCTACAAAGAGTATAAAAGGACAAGACGATGTAAAATCACATCAATGTGGAAAAAATGGGTAAAAAATAGAAACGAATAAAAATGCAGAAAACGCTACGGTAAAGAAAAGGAAGCCGGGCAATGTAATTAGAATAGAAAGGTGAAATGTAAGGAAAACTTCTAAATTAGAAACACTAGTTTATGTTTTGAGACCATATAAGACAGATGTGCTAACATTACAAGCCACCAAGGTAAAGAGGTAATAAATATAGACGATTACACATTCTCCAATAGCAGATAAAAGAATATTGAAGTGAGCTTTCTCTTCGTCAAGCGTTTACAAGAGTAGCGAGGCGCTCCCAGCTAGGATGTGCAGAGTAAAAATTAGAAACAGATATATAAAACTACATGTAATAATTAATACACACTATCAAACTTTGATGGGAAGATGATAGTGATTTTGAACGCTAAAGTAGAAAATCATGGTATAAATGTGAAGAAAACGGAAATAGAACTTGCAACGGAGAACGCTTTGAGAATAATGGCAACCTATTTTGATCATAATTGCATGAAGTAGAAGTATAGGAAATTAGGTTGGTTGAAAGAAAGCATGAAAAGGCAGTCAAGGAAGAAGTTACTGAGGCGCATATGCAGACACCAATCACGCCTTATTAGTAATAAAGTTAAAAGAAGACATATTAAGAAAAGAAGGCATACCAAAGCTGTGAAACGATTTAATATAAAGAAATTCAGGAAACATGAGGTTCAATCCTGATTTGAAGGAAAAACTACATAACATCTGGAAAACAAACAAAAGGCGATATAGAAGAGATATTGAAGTAGAGAAAATATAATGACAGGGTTGGCTCGAAACTGTTTACTCAACAGCAAACAAATAGAAGGAACAAAAGCAGATTGAGAGTTCTGGGGGACCCCACAGAAGATTGAAGGGGGGAATATGAACAAGAAAAGTGAGTGTAGATGGAAAAAAGCTAATACGGATAGAAAAACCATATGTCAACAAAAAAATGAAAGGCTTTCACCAAACATTAAAAATATATTCGTAAGCGCCGCAATATTATAGAAGCAAGGATAGATCACTGATACGGGCAAGACAGGAAACTAGGTTTCAAAAACATTCTATAGAGCTGCTAAATGAGGGCGGCGAAATGAGGAATCATTGAACAGAAAAAAAGAACTGGTGGATGCACTAACAGAACTACAAATACTAACGACAATAAAAAAAAGTGGAAAACAGTAAAGGAAGCAACGATAAAGTGATAAAACAAGCACGAGAATGATTAATGATAAGAGTATGCACACTGATATAAAATATTGCATAAGAACGACAAATTCCAGAAGCATAAGAAAGGAGGTATGGCAGAGTATGAAGAACATAGAAGTGTTGCGCTTCTTGGTGTTGTGTAAAGGTGTTTGATAGAATCCTAAGAAATCAACTCATTCAATGTCGAAAGGAGAAATTGCTGGAATACCAGTGAAGGTTCAAGTAAGGATTGTCTAAATACAACTTTTACAGTAAAGGGGTAGCAGAATGGCACTTATGAACAAAAAGTAACGCTATACATGCACTTCCAGCAAGCCAAGTCCCAATTAGAAGACTGAGTTGTTATAAAGCCATTGGTATCCCCACTAACGTATGTCCCAAAAGTTTTCGGGAAAAAAGTAATGGTTTATTTTGCATGTCATAACATAACCTTATAACTGTGTTTATTACAAAACTAACATGTTATATTAAACGTCAATCAATTTGATACAATTTGTTTCTAACGACAACTGTATGGGACGGTAGGTCTATTTTGAAAATTTTCCGAAAACTTTTGGGACACGTTAGAATCATTATACGTGTGAAAATTACCAGCAAAAACAGAAAACAGGGTTGTAGTGGAGACAAACCTGTCAAACAACTTCTAAGTTACAAAAGGAGGCAAGCGGACCCTTTGTTATATTGTATACAGTGCTGTGCCTCAAAATGATTTTTCAGAGAAAGTGGAATATATTTATAGGGGGTCATTTTCAACTGCAAGTTCAATGCTTGGTCTATGTGGCTGATATAGTTCTCATGATAAGAATAAGAACAAAAAGTACTTGGAGATGAATGAACATGAAGCAGTAGGAAACACATAAATAGAATTGGTAATGGAATCGATTAAGAAATACAACTTCGAAAAAGTTAAACAATTTACACTAATAAACAAAGTAGAAGAAGCAAGTTGACAAAAGACTAGCGACGCATTAAGAAAAATGACGTAAATTACTAATATGCAGATCCAAGAGTGACACACAGCAGATGGGTGGAAGGAGTGCTGTGATAGAAACGAGCATTGTTCAAAGTTTCCCCAACTGCTTCTTCGTGTATTATGATATAAGATCAGTAATGAAACAATATATTTATTATGAAGCTTCATAATGGTGAGAAATAACGTAGAAAAAGAATCAAACCAGAATTTTCTGAGAAGGACGTGAATAATACTGTATATATAGTGTCAAAAATAGGAGTTCTTAGTGATAAATGTCGCTGAAGTTTGTGTAGTGACTGATCCTGCACCTGTTTATTGATTAAAGACACTGGAAGACACCGATGTACCACAAGAACATCCAGAAACTTTTTCATCAAAGCATATTTTCCGACAACTGTTTTTAACGAGCCATAAGAACAAATCACATACATTTGAAAATATTATCGTATGAACTATGGTTTAACATACAGACTACTGCACAAGTTGGCTAATGATTATGCGTTGAAGTTAAATTGTAACTTTCCAAAACTATCTAAAAGCCATCGTTTTCTCATTCCTAGAAAACCGTACTTTTGCGGTACGTACAAATTGCCCAATCTCAGAAACAACGCCCATTCTAGCAGGAGTACCGCAGGGAAGTGTACTGGGACCCCTGCTATTCAATATTTTTACTTCAGACATCCCCACCATAGAGGCAACCCTAGCGACCTTCGCAGATGACACCGCAATCCTAACGCAGCACCTCGACCTTACCCAAGCTGTAGAAAAGCAGCAGATTGCAATACACCAAATATGCGCATGGTTCAAAAAATGGAATATGCAAATTAATCACACCAAGTGCCAAGCATAAATTTTCTCCCTCAGAAGAATTAGAAACCCTACCAACGTAATAATCAACAACTACATTGTCCCTTGGAATGCGGCCATCAAGTAGCTGGGTGTGCTCCTGTGGACACGCGACTCACCTGGAAACTACACATTAATCACAAATTAAATCAAGGCTACGCGAGATTGGCGCAACTGTATTCCCTCATTAACAGGAAGTCATCTCCAAAGCCCAAATGCACCATCATGATGTATAAATCACTTTTAAGACCGTTAGTATTATATGCATCACCAATTTGGAGCAACACGGCTAAGTCCAACGTAGAAAAAGTACAAAGACTCCAGAACAAAATACTTCGCATTGCAGGGAACGCTCCTTGGTTCATTAGAAATGATCAATTACATTACGAACTTGACACACCAACAATCCAATGCTACATCAGTGCGAGTGCCAAAAAATTCTACAAAAACATACATACATGCGGTGGAGCAGTTCAATATAACCTAGGTAGCCTAATACCCATCAAAGACTTAAGCGAAAGCTACCACAAGACTTATACCACTCTGAAACAGACAGTGATTAGTTAAGCCAACAATTTTAAATAAACTCTAAGGGTACAAGCTACCCCATAAATTATAAATATTGTACTGCTATTGATTATATTACCATTTTCAACTATGCCATGAATAACATGTAACTTATTGTTGAACTGGAAAATAAACATAATAAAAAAAGAGGGGAGATAAATGATTGAGAAAATATGCGATTAAATGAAAAACGATAAATATAAGCCGTTCACGATCTTTTTGGGTCAGATGAGGCTATGACCATCTAGTAATTTTGTTGGCAGAACCTCTGTTGCAACTAAACTCCCTCTTGGAAATTGACACTTTTTGTGTTAGGTTAGGTTGTTTTCAGTTTAAGGTTATATTTTCTGAATAGGTACATTGTTGCCGGATATTCTCTCGTCTCCACATCGACTCGCGTTCTTTTAAATTTGGTCTGTCTTTTTTAAATTGGAAGTAGCATCGTTTAATGAATTTTTTTTGTTGTAACCAAATTATTTTGGGCATTTTGACTTTTCCTTTGATGGAAATTAAAATTGTTTTTACACATTATATAAATCATTTATTTTCTTATGAATATTAAAATACTAAATCTGGCAATGTGGTGGCAAGAAAATGTCGAACAGACACTGACAGAAAAAAAAAGTTGCATCCGCTACATCATCGAATCAGTTAATCCAACATGAAACCAAAAAATCATAGCCAACTCTGTCCCAAAAAGGTCGTGAACGGCTTATAGAAAATTTGCTAATTTTGGTGGGTTCTATCACTGGTTGAAATATTTGCACTCATTTCCATAACACCCTGTATAGTGGTTTAGACATTAGTTATGATGATTTATTTAAGTCGTACCTATTTAACAGAAGTCAAGCTGTAAAATATTAAGAAAATATATCAAGTTTTTTACCTGTGAGCACGGGTGTTCCACAGGGATCTATTTTAGGTCCTATACTTTTTTCTATTTATATATCACATTTCACAGATTGTTTTTTACCTTGCTCACGACAATATTACGCTGATGATATACAATTATATTTGTCTTTTTACTCGGGTAAATCTCATCAAGCAGTACCCGCTTTAAATGATGACTTACATCTTTATGAATTATTTGTTAACCACTGTTTGCAATTAAATGAGTCTAAGACTAATGGAATAATTTTTGGTAATAAAGCACACACTCAGCTGTTCAAACAAGAACATTCTTTTGTGATTTTTATATACATTTCAGATCTAAGGTTAAAAATTTGGGTGTATGGCTTGATGAGGACTTGAGATTTACTCATCCCATTAGTATCTGTTTACAAAAAAGTTATGCAGTTCTAAAACTTTTATTTCGATTTCGTCATATTTTAGATAGATCAGTTAAAATCTTGCTGTGTGATACATTAGTTCTATCCTTATTAGTAGCTTCAGCGTACTTATGCGAACGTTTTGTCCGTCCGTCCGTCCGTCCGGATCGCCTGTAACTTTCGAACGGCTACAGATATCGAAATTTTGAAAGGGGGCAAAGTTGTTGCTAAGGTCCCGAGCACCTTCATGCGCTATTTGGTTTTGGCTTTCCACTTTGCAAAATTTCCAAGCATTGTAGCACAGTGGCGGTTTGTCCACTTGGCGCCATCTACAGAAGCTCGGTGGTCACGTTTTGAACTACACATTCTGAAGCTACACGTTAGACCTGTCCTTGAGCAGTTTATTAAACTACTGTGACAGTTTGTATAATTCCTGCATAAATTCATTTCATATCAACAGAATTCAAAAATTAAAAAATTCCTGTCTTAGACTAATTTTTGGTATCCGTAAGTTCCAGCGAATCAAGCATACATTTAAAATCATTAGATGGTTAAACATGAAAAATCGTAGAGAGATGTATTCGATATTGTTTTATGTTAAGCTATTAAAGAAAAGATCTCCACCATATCTGTGTCACAATATTAAATATAAAACAGACGTGAATACTTTTAATTTAAGGTATAAGCATACTCTCACTTTACCTCGCCATCGTACACAATTATTTAAACGGTCCTTTTCGTACTACATTGCTAACTTTCTCAATAACGTATCGCACGAACTTCAACATTTAAGTGCTCAAAAACTTAGAAAAGCTCTTTTTTACTATTATTTTTTGAAACAATAATTCATTGGTTGCTCGTAGTGGGTCATTGTCATTTTGGTGTTATTTGTCAATTGCCTAATATTACGTTTAGCTAGTTACGGCAAATTGGTAATTATTTCTTCATAAGTTATCTTGTTCAATTTTGTGTAATTTTTTTATGTTTTTTCTATTTTCAATTTTTAGCTGCTCTGTTTATCATCTTTAAACCTTTGGGGTTAGATAGAAAAGTAGACGTATGTTAATTACTTTTATTTTAATTATTATATATAAATACAACTTAGCATATGTACTGAATCTCGCCCTTAACTATAAATCCCAATTTTTTTCTGTATTACGAGTATGGTAATAAAGACATTTATTATTATTATTATACTTATATGTAATGTAACATTAATTGGGATTAAAATATAACTTACTAAATCTGTACACAGCTCATTATTCTATATTATTTATTTCCCAGGGTTTAAATGTACCCAAGCAGTATTGCAATGTACACCAATACGGGGCTGTGCTTTGAAAAATTAAATGTATTCGAGAAATATTCCAGTAAATAATAAAGCCACTTATTTGAATTGAATATATACATATCAGTATAATGCAATATATGAAATACCTGGTTGCTGGATATCTAATTAGCATAGAACCATATTTAAACATTTGAAGGTTGACCCTTTCTCTTATATATTTTATGTATGCAATGAGCTAAGAAAAACCGGGGTAAATCTCAGCTCAATCTAAATATTTCTACGAATCTAATGTTAGAGTTGGTGACAAACATGTTATTCATTGCGGCTATAAGCAAAGCTAAAGGTTAAAAACAAGAACAATATTTTTCGCCTTGCAACTTTCTGGAAATTCTGCCTGCTATTAATAAACCATTGGGGGCGAGAATTCAAGAGACTGCTAGAAATTATTTACTGCAATTGGAAATTTAATATTCCCATCTACAAGTGCATCGTAAGCAATATTTCTATTAAATGTTGTAGCTTGTTCTTATACAGTTAAATCCTCTTTTTGTTTTTTTAAATGCTTTATCTTTTATCGAAATATTAAATAGGAACCTTAATGTTTCGTGGTTTATTTTATAAATTCCGATTTTAAACATCCACAAAAAATCAAGGGCAGTTAAGTTGAGCAACCTATCTTAGCATTCAGTCATACGCCTTGTATGACGAATCAACCTATTAAAAAATATATAGGTAATTAAAATGCATCTGTTGAGAGGAAAAAATAGTTAAGCATTAAAACCTTGTTATTCTAATCTTCCTCTACAAATCTAATTTCTCACCATTCAAATTTTCTAGGTAAATTGATTTTTAAATAATACAGGTATTACCAAATATAAAGTTAAATAAAATATTACCCATATACAGTTTCCAGGAAAATAAAGAATATATGGATTTCGATACCTCTCCGGGACAGTATTACTGTTTAAAACACTGTAATCCCCTACAACTACAATGCGCCAACTATCCAAATATTTCTTTAGTTCTATATGTAAAAGAGCAGAGCAGTTACTTGGCGAAGGTTCTATAATACCTAATTCTAATAAACTATCAAATTCCTCTTTTGCAATCTCTTCCAATCTTTAAACGATAAGAGGTTGGTTCCAGACCTGGTAGTTTTAGCAAAAATAGCTGGTACTTTAGTAATAATACAGTGAGTTTCATTATGATCAAGGGCGTTGTAAAAAAATAAATTCATAAAATATTATTAATGCTACTTGTAATAGGAGAAATTGAAAAAATATTTGAAGGGTAGTCTTCCACACTTTGATAAAGTAATAAATCAAAAATCTTTTTCTTGTTGTGTCTATTAAGGAATCTTAAGGAATATGCCCTTAAAATAGATTGTTTGACATGTGCAAGAGTAAAAGTCTATTTAAATTTGGTTCCAAACTCAAAATCTAATATAAGAATTCGAGTGCCAAGTGCTTCTATACATAGTGGAATTATTTGTTGCATTAACGTCTGACTAAACTCACCTAATCCATAAAGTATTTTAGAGCGTACTAATTCCTGCACCCGAATCTACCAGAAAAGGACATCCGGATGCGAGGTATGTTAAGAAAAATAGATCGAAGGAAGATAAAATACTTCGTACGTGATCAACTTCTCCTTTTCATAAACATGAAGCACATTTTTGGGCTCTTCTTCCAGAGTTGGTATGATATCAGCAGGCATCTGAACTATTACGTTGGTGTATAATCGTTTAAAAATAGTTTCTTTAAAAGATACGAGTCCACAGATATATCTTTAATAAATTGTTGCATTTTTCGAAAAAAATATAAAAAAGTTCTATCTTCAATTTCTTTCAAAGTTATCAGATATTGAATTCTGTTACTTTGAGAAAGGGACGTTATTTTAATTAGTTCCTTTTTTTAGTATTTTGTAGGAAGTTTTTGTGGAGACATAACTAAATATTTTCCCTTCGGGGCAATATCTGGATTCAGTACAGCTGCTACATGGCAAAACTTAGTGTTCTCAGAAGTTATCTTCTTCGTGAAGAATACTAATTATATTTTCGTAATCCAAACGCTATTATATCTTTCGACCAAAAGGTAAATAAACCTAACAGATATTGTTGTTGATGCGTATATCGGTTTTTGTATCGACCATGTTCTGTTTCCAACAGTCACTAACTGTTAAGAGAAGAACTAGTAAAGCCTACAGACCTTTTTATTTTAATATTCTCTCACAGATCTAATTTTTCAACATTAAACTTTTTTTAGATTAAGTGATGTTTAAATACTACAGCTAACTCCAAACATAAAAGTAATGCTAAAAGTAAAGCTATGAATGCAGTAATACAATGAAACTGAAAGGAGCGTATGTATCAGAAACGCGTCAATATATAGAATAGGGGAAGTTAAGAAAGAATATTGGAAAATATTTACAAAAAATGTGAACTGCAATGTTCATGGTGCAGAAAAGAACCTTAAGAAGACCAGTTAACGAATACGGCAGTCAGTAATATCGGCCAACAATAATGTCTATCAACGAATCGTACACTTAACAAGTAATTCAAAAGAAATAAATGTAGATACCGAACATATAAATAATAACAAAAGCTCAATATATCAATAGAGAAAGTGAACACATCAAGCTCCGTAATAGGCTTCACATTGTTAAAATGTAGACATCTGCATGTATAGGCATGTTCTTTAAAAAAAACATTAGATACATGATAATAAATACCAGACAAAATGAAAGTTTTAACCATACCAAACCAATTTTCACAAAACATAATGAATACGATACAACTCTGACAACTGTCATGGAATTACACTATTGAAAGCTTTCCTTGAAATACATACATTGATTTTGAAAAAATTGGAAGTAGTCCAGTGCATTTACGGTGCGACCTCGGAAAAAATCCTAGAGAGTTGAAATCTGGTTCGTCGTTCCAAAGAAGGGTTGAGAAGTCCCCAACGATCCATGTACGCATAACTTTTTACAATGCTCAAAAGGTCGATTTTTCGGTGTTTCAACTATATCTTCGTTCCTATCGAATTTACGACTACTAAGGTGCAACAATAAAAGAAAGACAATAAAATTCTCTACAAAAAAGGTTATATATAGTTTTTACATACAAGCAACAGTTTTCAAGGAAACGCGGTAGGAAGGTCATGAGTTGAGGAAATACTATTGTTCAGCTCCATATTTTAGGATTTTAAATTTAGAAAATACACAAAATGTGAGTTATACTTCATTAAACAAAAACCATATTAAATGAATATTTATAAGTAAAAAAGATCATAAAATTCCATTTCAAAATTTTTTTGTATTAATTATTATTACAATTAAAAAATATATCTTTTTCTCACTTCTTTCTCTTCCTCCTCTTCTTTTTCCTCTTCCTCCTTCTTCTCTTCTTCCACTTATTCTTCTATTTCTGTTGTTTTTCCCCTTCATTTTCCTTATTTTTTTGTTCAATTGAAGGGAGCAAAGACTCTTGCTCAAAGGCATACCTAGAATCGATCTCTGGATCGTCAATGTTCTGGTCGCTTTCGATTTCGGTTACCTACGAATCCTCCACTGGTGCAACATTCAAACAAGATTGTCCGTGACAATGACCGCAAATTGGTGTGCAGACGAGTCCCAATTTTCGACAGTCACATAATGGTCCGCAGCTTTTCGAGCAATTACAAAAAATCATTTTTGAAAGACAGCCCGGAGCAGGAGATGCTGATGTTCTTTTTTGTGCGTGGAATAAGTTATCCTTCAATATTCATCCCCAATCTTTGGGATTCAATTTATTACCCAACCAAGTCTGTACTTGATAGTAGACTCGGTAGGGATGCTCTTCAGCTGCTTTGGCTGTAGACTTAACTTTTCAGATTTCTCTTTACCTGCGGATTTAGTGAAGCACAAATAACGATAGTTGTTTATGGAATCAACTGGAGCGCCATACATGCCCAAAAAAATAGTAATCCATTACGAGCAATTGATTTGTGGGAAGCATCACTTTTATTGAAAACTTAAGCTGCATTTCGTAAGTCCTGTCTCTTTTACAATAACTTCAGAGCTCCTGGTTTTCCCTTATGGAAAAGAGCAGATGTTGTATCCCAACCAGAATGCATGTAAAAATAAAATATGGTCCTTGCTCTTTTCATGTTGATCAAAACTTCGGAAAGAAAACGTTTTCTGCTGGACTGCTCTTTTGCCCGGTTTGAGTAAATTTCTCAACAGGTGTTCTAGCAGTTAAAATAACCAAAATATCAATACCTTCTCCAACAACGGTTGTGTTCGATGAGGAAATTTCTGGCTTTGAATTTCTCTGACAGCATCGAAATCAATTTGCATTTGTTGTTGCTGTTAGAAAGAAACGTTTCCTGGCTGACTGTTACATTCATTATCTCGTCAAAAAATACGTTCGCAGATGACGTTTTTGAAGATCGGCGAAGTTGTTCCGTAACTTCCACTTTGTTTTTGCTGTTCTTATACCCATAACAATCACCACGTTTTCACCAAAATATGTATGGATATAGTTAACATATGTTGTACAAATATGATCGAAAGTGTTTTGATGCCACACATCGCGATGCAATAGAAATCCTCCATCGATGACATAAGTGGCATTTGCGAGATTAGATGAAAGTGCTGATTTTTAAAGCTGTCAAAGAACGATGACTTTTTGGTCTTGCGCATTCCCACTTCGTCGAATAGTGCCATAGGATTCGGAGTCAATTAGTATTGGAGATAATCACAAAGCTCGTCGTTGGATCTTTTCATAATACTGATCCTTTAAACTAACAACAATGGATCAATAGCAACAGTAGTACTGGAAACTTTAATGTTACTGTTGATTGTCAGCAGTGCAAGTACTCTATCAGAGCGTGAAAATGTGATGTCCTTAAAATTTTGACCATTTTTTCTTGCCATTGTAGTAGCACCTATATCCTGCGCATTATGTTAGTTTATTCTGTCATTGCCAGTTATCCCCGTTGCGAAGGGAATCATTTTTTGGACACTTAGAAACGGATTATGCGTTTGGAACCATTCCGACATTTTCTTCACGTCTGCAATGTCTCTAGTCGCACGAGAATCTCTCCCGTCGACATGCTGCTCTCCTGAATCAAAAGAAAATTTACAATAATTCTCAAGTCCTTCAGAAACATTGCTTGCAGTTAATAGTCCAACTGTCCATTTATTCAAGACGCTTTGCTTCGTACTTCTTCCACGCTTAAATTCCTTTTGATTTTGAAGACTTCATTAGAGACTGCTCGCTTATCGTATCGCTCGATATCCCACAAAAATATTTATTCGACCGTTTTACGGAGAGAAAGTTGCCAGTGGATTTTTAAAAGCTTTATTTTCCATCGAAGTTTTTAATCCCTCCATGTCCTGAATATACAAATGGGCCGATTTTGCATAAAGAAAATGGCCTGCTGCCTGAAAATATGGCAGCAGTTTTTACAGCAGTTAAATGCATCTTCCAATTTCCCATTCTTTTTGCTCTTACAAATTCCTTTGCAACAGTAATCATTACGAATCATTTTATACCTGCCGTACCATCGGATATTATATAATATATCTAATAAACTGCATTCGAAAATATATTTTACCTTCTGTGTATTGTTTAACTTCAAAACCCTGAAGTATGGAGCAGAACAATATTTTTTTTTTAAACTCATGACCTTTCTACCGAATTTCTGTGAAAACTTTTGTTTGAATGTAAAAACTATATATAACCTTTTCTAGATGTTGTTACCTTTCTTTGGTTATTGTACCTTCGTAGTTGTAAAGTCGATAGGAACGAAGATATAGTTGAAAAATCGAAATATCGACCTTCTGAACACTTTAAAAAGTTATGCGTACAACGGATCGTTGGGTACTTTTCAACCCTTATTTGGAACGACGAAAGCTAGGTGTAAACCAAATTTCAGCTCTCTAGCATTTTTTCCGAGATTACATCTATTTTTCGGATAAATGCACTGGACTAAAGATACAATCAGTACTGTTATATACGTTACGGTTTTAATCTTACAGCATATAACTGAAAAGTCAATAGCCCCAAAACATAACCAGCAAGGGTTTCTTAATATGACTAAGATCAGGAACATATTACATAGTTTCAGTAGAAGGTACTACAATGAAGAGGTTATGAGATTTAAATATTTGGAAGAATAAATATTTGAAAGCTGAAATTGTCAGTTATCGAAGAGACAACTAAAGCATAGACAAACAAGTTGTAAAAGGCAATAAAACGGCTAGATGGTTAAAACACAGTATATCCAGCAACAAATACACGAGGCAATATGTCTACAATAACAGTGAAACCTATTTTAACATATGCAGGAAAAACAAGATTCAGCACGAAAAAGACAAATATGAAAATAAGAGCAACATATATAAAAATTCTAAGATCTATATTGAGACTAAACTAATGATAGTAGCAGGGAAAGAAATAATGTGCAAGAAGTCGTAAAACTTCCTGCAGCGCGAATATCTGGATGCCCATCTAAATGATGGCCTCAATGTTAGTTGCTCTCACCCGTTGAGAGAATACCACAGCAAACAGGTAATACTAATAGAGAAAAAAATAAAAAGAACTACAAACTTCCTGAAAATATCGAAGCAACATTGGAACGTTTTCGGAATATTTACATTTTGTATGTGGTGCAAATACCGTCACATACGAAATCTATAGACAATCTTTAAGACCATTGTCTTTTCCATCTGGCCAGCTGATTGCCGATTTGAGTAATATGGAAATTTTTTTGAAAGGTTAGGAGAAGAACGTTAAATTTTTGAGTTTTCTTTCTTCTCAATGATCTGCTTTTGAATTATCCCAAACATGCAAATTTTCTTAAAGCTGGTTTTTGGGTTTTGTTACTAAAAATTGCAATAAACGTCCTCAGCTTGGAAGTGATTATTAAAAAGACCACACATTTCTTCTTTAGGCTGTAGCATAACTTCCTAACCAACTCTCATCAGCTTTGATCTATCCACTGTTGAATAAAGGCCTCTTCAAGTTCTCTCCATGCGTCTCTATTTTGGGCAATTTGAATTCATTGTTTTCTCCGCTATTTGTTTAATGTTGTCTGTCCATCTTTTTTGTGGTCTTCCTCTATTCCGCTTTGTAAGTCTTGGTCTCCATCCAATGATTTTGGTGTCCCATCGGTTTGGGCCTGTCGAGTTCCGTGACCAGCCCACCGCCATTTCATTTTTAATATTCGTTTGTTTATATCCGTCACCTTTGTTCCTCGTCTAAATTGTACGTAATTTATTTTTTCGCGGAGACTAACGCCCATCGCCCTTTGTAAAGTTCTAAGTTTTATCATACTTTTTTTTGTTAGTGTCATTGTCTCTAAGCCATACTTTGGATTGGAAGTATACATGTCTCGAAAACTTTTCTCTTTAAGCTAATGGGTATATTGGTGTTTCTCATTATATGGCTAAGTTTCCCAAAGGCAGCCCAGCTCCGACTTGCTCGCCGCGAGACCTCTTCGGTTTGATTTTCTTTCTCAATCTTGAGTGTATGTTCTAAGTATATGTATTCTTCTACTACCTAAAGGTTGTTATTGTCTATGGTAACACTCTCTTCCGATGGACCCATAACTTTCGTTTTTTGGAAATTTATTTTTAGACCCACGCGTTCTGATGTTCTTAGAAGCTCTGTAAATATGTTTTTGAGTTCTTCCAGGTCGTCACTAATTAAGAAAAGATCTTTTGCGAATCGAAGATTGCTTAAATACGTTCCATCGATATTTAAACCTTTTCGTTCCCATTGGACGTTTTTAAATATTAATATTGTATATATATTAAAGGTAAACATTTCAGGGTGTCATACCGCTTAATAAATTCCAAGATTTCTTCAACTGGTTGAAGAACATCTTGAGTGGCGTTTGGAATCGGACGACGTTTCGACGAAATCACTTTCGTCATTTTCAAGTCCGTGTAGTCCTGGTATGGCTTCTAGTTACACGAGAACACGACGGACTGTTAACTTGATGTACAGCTGACTGAATAGGTTGTTTATCAATTACTGTGGCAACTAGCATCGAGGGAGCTGTGCTGCTTGAATGGATGGCTGGTGTTCGTAGAGAATGGCCGGCCGTTGCTTGTAATAACGTTGGTAACCACGATGCTGGTAATCGGCTTGTGTATATATATATCAGTAGGTTTAAATATCTTGTATCTATTCGGGCGCTGTCCAGTGACTTTAGAGTTTCCAGGATTTCAATGGAATCGGGTGCCTTATGGAAGTCGATGAATGCAAAATAAATGGGCATATTATATTCAGTAGTTTTCTCGATAAGGGATTTAAGTGTTTGAAGATGGTTATTAGTGCTGCTCTACCGGTTGGTAGAAGTCTAATTTAGCTGTTAAGCGATTTGTGGCGATCTTGGTCAACAATTTATAAAGAGGTGACAGAAGACTAATAGGGCGATAGTTCTCCAAGTCACCTTTTTTAAAGGAAAAAAAAGTAATCGCAAATCGTATACCATCAAACTAGAACAGCTATACCAAGCATTGAGAGAATTGGAGTTACCAACGAAGCTAATTAGGTTATTAAAAGTGAGACTCAGCAGGACGCATAGTAAACAACACGTTGACAAGAAATGTTGGGGGTTATAAATGGAATAAGGCAAAGGGTTCCTCTTTCCTCTATTTTATTCAATCCTGATTTGATAACAATAGTACCTCATTAATATTTAACAGATGGTGTAAAAATAGTAACATGAACACAAAATAAACTAGAATCATTTGAGCAAAGAAACATGGTAACAGCAAAGAAAATAGGATTTGTCAATAACAAAAAAAGCTTGATATCAGAGAAAAAATCACATCTAAGAAATCAGTACCCGGATCTGAAGCAATGGATAAATTTGTGTATTTCCCTCAAGTGTCTCCATCCTTTTTGGCGTTGAACTGTTTGGATGCACATTATTTCAGTTCGTTTGATGCCATCCATCCATCTTGACGGTAGTTTTCTTTTTGAAAGCCATTCTAGTATTAGTTTCATCCATCTTGTATCTCCCATTCACGGCACAATCTTTGCCCAATTACATTTTAGGCCGGCCATATGGTTGGACCAAATAAAAACATCTCAGAGAAGCCTCTGTAAACATCTTTTAGGGAGGCCGAAGACGAACTTTACTGGAGGAGAATAGTGAACCGGCACACATAAGCCATAGGGTCACAATTCCTCAGAAATAAGGAAAATGACTTAGAGAGACAGAGATATGAAATATGTCGTTTTTTCGATGTTAGTATTATTATGGAAATACTGAGAACTATGTTCACCCTTAACCGAATTTTTAATATGTTTATCCTGAGTCCAACAATTTCGGTAGCCTACTCGACAATCTGCCAGGGCAATGATTATTTTGTCTTTATTTAATTTTCTGAACGTTTTTTCATAGTCTACAAAGATGGTTAGCAGACGTTTGTTATATTCGTTATATTTCTCAATTAATCTTAATGAATCCTGATTGTTCTTTTAATTTAATTTAATTCGCACTCAGCCAACAGCCGTTAGGCCAATTATAGGCGTCGCTGTGCAGTTATGGGGACTTCCAACCCCACTAACGACTGTCATGATATTGTATGACCGCCGGGACCAACTTTTTTCCGTGATAGCCGTACCACGAGGCGCCGAGAAGTGCAGCCGTGGAACTCCCATCCAAGTTCTGACCAGAGACAGCGTTGCTTAACTCTGCTGATCGGACGTGGACGCTTGTTCAAGCTACACCACTCGGGACTGATAAACGAAAAATTTAATTGTAATACGCTTGGTTATTATTTCCATTAGCAGATTGTACAAATGTTGAAAAAGAAAAGGTCGATAATTTTTAAGATTCTTTTTTATGCACGACAATCATCACCACGTTGTTCCAATTGGTGGAAATTTTCCTTTCTCCAAAGATTTACTAAATACAAATCGGATTGAGTCTATCAATTGTTGTCACCTGCTTTACACAGCCTATCATGATCTCATCATTACGTGGGGTCGGGTTATTCTTCTCTTTTAATGCTGTACTAACTTCCAAATTTGTGATTTTTTGGCAAATTTTCTGAACCCTGCTTCCATTTCCTTATCACTGGTGGTGTTTTGTTGTTGATAGGGCGCTTCGTATAAGTACAGCTCCTTATAAAAGTTCTCAACTATCTGTACAATTCGTTGCCTAGCAGTTGTTACAAAATCGCTCGAGTTCGTGAGATCATGTATGTATTTTCTTCCTACATCTGCTTTTCATCTCATTATTTTCAGACTCTTATTTTGTTCTACTGTTAAAATAAATTATTAGTGGGACAGGGATGCCAAGACAACAAAACTTGTGTGCTGTGTATATAGAAAAGGAAATTGTTTAAAAATAATCTATTGGAATTCAGCTTCCCCAGAAAATGAGCAGACTTGGTTTCGACATTTTTGTAAAGCCTTAAATTGCAGACTTTGTCATTCTTTGAGTTGTTACGATGGTCCCTAAGCTGCTGCAAAACTTTTGCCACGGAGTTATAAATGCGCAACCACTTACATGATGGGTTTATAAGAATACCAGTGGAAAGAATATCAAGGAGGGAGGGAGGAAGCAGAAAGCGTGGAAAGCGAAGAGCAAAGTGGAAGAAATAATTTAGATGATTTGGGACAAATACGTCAAATTGACATTAAGGCACCCTAGTATAGTACACTTTTCAACTTTGCTGGAGGTGTTTGCAAATGCGATGTAAAACGGCGAGGAAAAACATTCAGTCGTTTCAAGGGCACGGCTAAATGAAATCGCTACACTTACGGGGCGAGATAACCTCAACTGCTGCAATAAAGAGTGAATTAATTTGTTTAAGGCTACGGCGGTGCATGTTCAGCGCCTCGCAGTTGGTTTAAATGGGGTGGAAATGAAAAGCGTCCATTAGAGCTACTTTGCAGCGCACTAATGTTTTAATCTCGAAGTAAGTAGGTCCATGAGAACGTATCACCTGCAGGCCTGCTACACCTCCGGTGCTTTAACATTAACCAGGACGAATGCACCGCGTTTTTGAAAAGAACACCGGCTCTGTTGTGCTTTGCTGAACTATGTAAACTCGCTTGTTTGCATCGTTTTGGGAAATGCAAAGCAAAGTCCTGAATTTGCGGGTCAAACAGCCAACTCAAACAGATGTTTTCGTTGTGCGTGCGTTATAGATTGATGGATTTTTAGTACCTCTCGTATACACTTTTCAGCGTTGTAAAAATATTTTCACATAACACAATAATTTAGGTTACTGTGACAGTTTTAAAAGTTCTATTTCCAGGTGTATCACATTGAAATCAAAACAATCGGTTAAGACGAAACTTACTTGATGTGTTATCAACCAATCAGGCGACTTGGATCTGAAGTTCAGATATTACTTATAGTTGGCAATCGCATTTAGTAGGGCACTCTATTATAATAAAACTAAGCACTTTATTTAGAGCTGTTAAGTTAATACCGTTTAGCAGTTTAGGTGCCAATAATATTTTACTATAATGGAAGACTTATGGAGCAAGAGCATAATAATTTTTCTGGTTCATGAGATGTTTTCGTATGGGAATTACTGGCGAAATTTAAGTGGGTGGTGTAATGCAGCGGTCTGCTGATGTTCTCTGGATTGCCGTTGTATAAATAAGTGTAGAGGGCATTCAGAAACAATGACATGTGCTGCATTGTCTGTTTTTATTCTCCACAATAGCAATTAACATTTTTGGACTATCCCCAGTTATACAGTAGACTTCTAGATCTGCCATGTCCTGTGCGTTAAGCTTTACCCACAGGTGACGAGACAAAAATTTGTTGTTTAGTGAATTTTAGTCTTCGCTTAGGAGCATTTCTTAAATTTCCGTGAGTCGGGAGTGTTACATTCTTCTGTATCTTTTCATATAACTTTTGGAGAGCGTGCGTTCCGCGTAGGTGGTGTGGTGTAATATGACTTAAAGATAGCAGCCATTCTTTAGGCTTATATATGATCACGCCAACTACCATCCTGACAGTTTGATGAAGCTGAACATGGGCCTTTCACACCTGTTCTTCCTATGAAAGCACGTAGCCTCTGGTTTCGAAGGATTAACCTTCATTTCTTAAAGTAAGAGTGGAGCATCGGCAGATATAATTTTTCTTCCACTTTTTCCAAACTATGGTGTTGTATTGCCAGTGCAATATCGTCGGCGTATATATATACACATTGTGGAGTGGGTTTAATTACAATTTTAAAAAAAAGAAGCAAGGACTGAACCTTGTGGTAGGCCATTATTCAGATGAACTGGGAATAATCTGTCTTGTAACATATTACTAAGTTAGAAACTCTGATGGATCGTATTACATTGACTAGTTTATATAACAATCCCTTTTTCCTCAGGGCGTAAGCTGCTGTCAAGTCAATAAACGGCCAATAGAGGTGGTTAGAGCAGAAACATAATCTGCTCAACTTCGATCTGGTCGGAAGCTTGCTTGTTCTGTAGAAATGGCGTTGTTTGTAGCTGTTGAAATTCTGTTGTATATCAGTTTTCCAAGAGTTTTTAAGCAACGCTAAGGAGAGCTATTGGTCTATAGCTTGCTTTATCTGTCTTTGGCTTTCCAGTTTTTCCATATTCCCAGATATTACTGTAAAACTGTGCCAACTATTCTCTCAAACTGGAATCGCTGTTCTTCAGAAATTGGAGAAAGTTATTGTCTGTGCCAGCTGTTTTCCTTGGCTTCGTTTTTGCAATTGCTTCTTTTACTTCTGACAGTGCTAAAGGTTTCGAAAATTCGCTGTTGGAAGGTGGAGTTTCTACACGATGTTTAAGTTGATGTGTAATATGTTTAGTGCCTTCTTTGTAGGGTGTAACTCTTGAGAGCTCATCTTTTCGGATTGCAATTTTATTGGGGTTTACAGATGGTTTTTCATTATATGTATAAAAATTTCTCCCTAGTTGAGACAAAAGGTTCCATGCCTTTCTGCTGGAGTGTGTAAAATCTGTTTCCTGTACTAAAGATCTCCATTTTTCTATTCGGCCTCTATCGAGGCTCCTGAAAGGATTGCTGTCTTTGGCGAATTAATTCCCGGCTTGGTTGGGATAATCGATGGCCGATAGACATTTGGAGGCCAGGTTTTCTTTTCTATTTGATATATCGAGTTTTTGACGTCTCAATGATAACCCGCGATGCGCCTATCTACGTTCACTATCCGCTCATACCTAGTTATTTGTAACGCAGAAAGTCACGTAAGATATTTTGTGCCTTTGTTTCAATTCAGTGCGAGCAAAAGCGTTGTTTACTAAATCCAATTTAAAATGTTATTTAGTGTGAGTTTTTTTTATAATTTATGTCTAATTAAGCCACCTCTGCTTACATATTTAATTATTTTGCGTAATTCAGATTTCTTCTAAAGCTGTTTTTACATGTTAGAATAGTAGACGGGTTTATTTATTTGGTTGCGCACCTTGGCATCCAGCGATTTTTTAAATGAAATTGCTTTATTCTGAAGAGGCCTCTGCGATAAGAGTTGCGTACCGTGATTTATATGAGGGTTTGCTTTGATGTAAGAGCCTTGTTTGAAGAGACCTTAAATTCTTGCATGTTTATGGATGACCCTAAGATAACGTAACCTGCAGATTTATCGGACCAGGTTATTATGCTAAAGGGGTTGAAATTTGTTTAAGGGGTAAAATAATGGGAGGGTGAGTTATGAACGGGACGGCAATGCCTAACTACTCCGTAAGACATTTGTAGCCTATGCCAATTTACCGATGAATGCAACTCAATGGTTGAGGTTGTATTGAAAATCAAGTATCATGCACTAGCTATAAATACAAAATATTGGTGTCATGTTTATGTTGTTTCACAGTCGAATTGGCGACCTAGTAAGTTACTTGGTCTTATGGCGAGACGTATGTAAGAAAAATTCCTTATTTAGCATATACATCCTAAACAATAAGCCTACAGTTTGATCCATTAAAATAACACCAATTATGATGCTTGCGTAAGTGAATTGGATTAACGTGAATCGTGAACTAAATCTGGATTAAAATAATTTTCTTAAAAACTAACAAAATTGTACAATTTATGATCGAACGTTAGTTTGAACAGCTTCGAGTAATTTCGGTTTTTGATTACAGCGCATATATAATCAATGTTAGATTTATTTGCATAATTCTCGCTTACCTACTATTGAATTTCATGAATTTGTGTAAAAACTTATATTTTAAAAATTTAATCATTTAACTTCCGAGTTTATTGTTTTTCATGAATCTCAGGAACTCTATTAACCATAACCTTCTGGGCGAATTTGAATATAACGAGCCCCGTGTAGTTCTTATATGTTAGTAATTTAAATTCTGGGTGTTTTTGAATATAATGAACCTGTTGCTATTAATGTAATGTGAATTTTGATTCCTTTTATCTGTGGCTGTATTTAATTGCTTTTAAAATGTGCTTTGTGCTTAACCATTGAGACTGAAATTTGACTTTTGGTATTTTTCTTATTTGAACCACCAACACTTCCTCGTTCTTTAAAGACTGGGAGAGAGAGAGAGGAGCTGTCAACGTTAAGTGAAGTTTGTTTCAACTGTTGGTTAGATTAAAGTTAGCGTCGTTGCAAGACGACAACTGGCGTCAATTGTTTGTGTTTAGTAGTTATTAGAACTATTTATCTAATCCAACTCACGACCACAAATCACCGAGTATATCGAGTTAGCCTGGGATGTGAGCCTATTCCAAGAGCTGTAAAATATGGAACACGTTTTGAATTCTCAAATTGAGCTAACTTACGACACTTTATCTTTTTTAATTCAACGACAGCTCTATTCATAGATAAGAAACTTACTTTTGAATTAGTTCGAGTTCCACTGCTACTTGTCAGATATAGTTTAGTTAACGTGGTTGTCAAACGTGTTAAATTGGTTGCATATATTACGTGTTAAACATCTATTTGTAGAAGACATTATATATTAAGGCATATTATATAACAAAGGAAATTAACAGTTCATAATAAGCATAAAGAAATTTAAAAGTGTTTTGTTATTCTTTGGTTTAAATTAATATAAAGGTAAAGAAAATGAAGAAATTTAGTTATTTTAATAATCGCGTGTGCCGTCAAGCCTATAAATCTGCAATTCTTTCCCTATTAATCGTTTTTATGTGCGATAGGTTCTGAAATTATTAAATATTAAAAAAGCTATCTCCGTGTATAGTCAAATGATAATTTTTATCGTCCACTCAGGTTTGCATTTAAAATTCCATATAATGTGTTAGAAAATAAAATTCAGCGAATAGTAAACAGTGTTGACGTGGTTTTTTCCGTATATATATGCAGCCAAAGCAATTTTTCCGAAAATAGTCAAGAAAGCGGGTCATGTCAAAACTCAGATTGATCTTGAAGGTGTCACTTTGCAGAACTAGTCACTTTTGAGATGCTTGCAAGACTATAAGCCGTTCAATAGTTATTTGCCAAGTAGGTAGACATGGAATTTTGTTTTTATGTTTAAGAAAATTAAAACTCCCTAGAATCTCTTTCTGACACTTTGTCAGAATCAGCTGTTATGTACAGGAGGCTCACGAAAGTGTCTAATTTGATATTTTGAGGTTAAACGAGCAATGTTGCCAGTGCTTTCATACTTTGTTTGCCACTAGGCATAATATGTATGGACATCAGCGTTATGGATACCTATCTGTCAAATTGTAATACTAGAGCAATATGCCAAAAGTAATTAAAGGTGACACAAAACTGAAAATTACAAAGGCCTACAGGCATTATAAAACCGACAGGCCAGATCTTACTGAAACTGAAATCCTTGCCCGGCTTACTGATATTTGGGATGCAAGTATTTATGCATAAAACTTAACTGTTGCTTTAATTTTGGGCTTTGTACTGTTTTAGGTGTCCGAAAGAACTATAAGAAGTATTATTGGGCAGGACAATTTTGAAATTAAACCTTTTGGCCCACGACCTAAAAATGATACATACTATAAAAATTTTGCAACGACAGATTTGGAATTATCACTTGAAAAATGAGCACTTTACTTTGCCTAGACTATTAAAGGATGCGCATGTGAAACATGGACGATGAATGTGGCATGATAAGTAGGTGGGAGAGAAAAATGCTGCGAAAAATATTTGGAGGGACTCGGACTAAGATAGTATTGGAAGGAAGAAACTAGAAGAAGAGGGCGACCAAGGAATAGGCGGAAGGAGGCAGTAATGGAAGACAGAAAGGAAAGGAATAGAAGACTGGAGAAATAAAATCATGAATAAGGGACAATGGAGATAGATTGTTATGCAATGGACCTAAAGTGGCTTGTAAAAGCTTTATTTATTTATACTGAAAAAATACATAAATTGTAATATTTAAATATTTTTGTATACAATTTATAATTACAATAAAAAAACGACTGTCATTATACCATTATGCCTACCCAACAAAGTATGAAACGTATTCAGAATCAGCAAGTTGTCTTTCATGAAATTTATCTTAACTAATAATAAAAGTGGCACAAAATCCAAAACCAAATCTGGCAACCACGTTTTGTACATTAACATAAAATTATCATTTTGTATAAAATGGGCATAACCTAACTTTTCTTAATGACTGACAGCATATTTACAGGGTGAAATTCATCACCCTGACATGGCCTCCTATCTGGTAAATAACTATTGAACGGTTTATAGTCATTTTTACTTTACTTTACCTAGGTGCCCGGCCACCTTCACCGTGTTTAAATTTTTAAAGAACGATTTTAGAAAAAAATTAATACATTACCGAGCATGACTTTCTATGCTTGACTCGAAGGCTTTGAATAAGTACTCGGACGCTTCGCGTACGCGTATTCCTCAACAAGCCTTCTCATCTGCAAAGTATCACGTTCATGCCTTGTAATGTAGTATACTATTTTAGAAATAAGTATATCGTAGCTTGTGTATATTCGAAGATTTGTGAGCGAAATGGCAGCTGCTATGGTTTGGTTTTCAATTGCAGTTTAAGTAAATTTACTAGAATTTGAGAACCTCTTTAGATCATGTTACTCACTATGGGAGTATCCATGGTTTCATGCACTTTTGTTCACATTTAATAAATTTATGCCAAATTCGAAATCAACTGAAAAACCACCTAACTGTGTCTAACCTTTAAGAGCAATAGTTTCAGTACTGTATCAAATAATTTGGAAAACGTAAGCGTTATCGATTTAAATTGTATTATAAACAAAAATTAATTTTTCAGAATTTTATCATTTAGTTTGGGGACATAAGTATTTGTGTTTCCCGTAAAAGCTAATTCATCTCAGCCTTTTCAGCACCAAAACTGTTACAGTTTTGTAGGGTAATGGGGGTTGGTAACATTGACAGAAAAGTTAACAACTATAAGTAAGAAAGCGCACTGACTGGCTCTAAGTGAAGTTATATAGTTATTTACTATACAAGTAGTGTTAAGTGGATATTCCCCTCTAGAGAAAAAGTTTGGACAACGAGTCCATAGGCCATAGCCTGGTGTGGGCTAATTTTCTCATGTGAGTAATACCTAGGAACACTCAGAAGAGATATCAAAACCAAAAATTTTGTTTGAAAACACAGTACCTGCTTGTTTTAACCTTTCGGTTGCCAGGTGACATAACAACACGGACAGTAAACATTATTGCCTAAACCAAAAACTCACTGGTTGAGTTATAGTAATCAAAAAGTCACTAGTGTGTAATATTGCTATTGCGATTTTGAAATCGCTATAAGTATGGGTTAAAGCAAATTAATCAGGACTTCGAAAATAAACGTTATTGTTCAGCCGTAAGTTTTGATATAAGTCAAGCATTTGACAAAGTGTGGCACATTGGCTTATTCTATAAAGTAAAGTGCTCATTACCACATCCAGTATTTTCTCTTTTGCAATCTTATCTCACAAATAAAACCTACTGAGTGAAATATCAAGATGCTCACACAGAATTGATCCCAATATTATCGGGAAGCATTCTCGGACCCATGATATTTTTAATATACACAGTAAAACAATTTTTTGGCTTAGCCTAATTGTTTCGCCATTTATCCAATTATTTCAGGCTTAACCTGTATATTTTTAGTTGAATTATAAATCCTTTTGCATTTCAAATTCTTCAATTTTCCAAACCAACGCATTTTGTGACTGTATCAAGTTCTTTTCGTTTGCACGATGCCCTCTCGACCTCCGCTATCTCTTATCAGAGTCCGAGCCTTCTTTTGGCCACGAAATTTTCGTCCGAGGCACTTATTTTTCTCGCCTCGCGCGGCGCATTTCGCGCGGCCGAGGTTTGATTTTGTTCAAGTCAAATTCGAAATTACTGCTCCAGCGTTACTAAACCAATTTAGCGAATTGTTCTTTGCTAACTATAGTCTTAACACTTTTAAAGTTAAATTTAAATTATTGTCTTATCAGCTACAGTTAGGTGATTAATACTTGTGTATTATTTATATATGCTCTAGTCTCTTTTTTAGTCTCTTTTTTATTTATCTTGTGTACTTTGTGGTTGAATGTATTTATACAAATGGTTTATCTTTTACATCACACCCGTTCATGTCGATTGTTTGTGATATTTGTTTTCAGGCGAAGTTGAAAAACGGTTACACCGACACTTCGCCTTTTGAGATTATGTCTTCTTTTTTATTGTAAATGAATGTCAATGTAATGTCAATGTAATCTCAATAAACATTATTATTATTATTATTATTATTATTAAATTACGTTCGCTCAACCAATTTCAATGAGCAGTGTGTTTCCTAAGGGCTGATTATGATCAGGTACGATTGCGCTTTTCTGTCTTATTATCTCCATAGTAATTATATTTTTCTTAGCTCTTAATTATCAGTTCAACCACGACTTTATCTCGGAGGCCAAGTCGCTAACCTCATCGCACTTTCGACACCCGCTGGGTTCGGCGTATTTGCCGCCTTTTGGAGATGCTTCGAAGCAATTTTCGGCGCATCCATGGCGATTTCAACAAGGGTTGTTGCCGTTTACGTCCAGCTTATGTTTCGAGGTTAGTTAGTGCTATTCCGGAATTATATATCAACTGGTCTTTGATACCTGGTTTTTCCATTTAAACATTTTAAACCCGTAATGATTTGAAATTTAAATTCATATATTTTGCCATTATTTACATGTAACGTTTAATTTCATACATGCTCTTGTTTTACATTTAAATTTTTATACTTATATTTAATTATGCTGTATTTAAAGTTGCTATTTTGATGTGTATTTCGACCCTCTGTAAAAGGTACATCACGCTTTTTTTATTTCAATAGCCTAAACAGAAGGTATTATTAAATGATTGAGGTATGCATATCCCATGAATAATTTAAATTTAGAGTTATTAAAATAACCCGAAAGGGGTTTTTAATTTTATGCGTGTCGCAACCTTCAGTTCACGTACACAATGTTGTTATAAAATTGTTTGCATTTTAATTATTCTGATAATTTATTACTGACACTACAAGTCTTTTTTATTGCTTATTCATTAAACGCTAGTCACTTGCAGTTTATTTTCTCTTATTATTCGAAATCTTTTGATTTCTGGCGCCCATTTCCATTTCCTTTCCTTTTTTGAAGACATTCCAGGGTACATAGCTGATGATTTGAACCTACGATCTAAGGCCGCCGATATTTGAGTTAGTTAGGGCCATTGCGGTGAGTAAAGAGTTTTTTAGAGCTGCCGTGGTGTATAAACGGTAGGGGGGTTGATCTGCGATTTTTTTTACTACTATCAATTATTTTAATTAATTAATCGCAGGTCGGCTTCTTTATTGTTTCAACAGTAAACTTCCCAGAAACCACTCAAACAACTACAGCCACTTACGCCAACGACGCTATAATCCTAGCATCACACGATAATCCAATTGTTGCCTCCAGGCACCTTCAAATACATTTAAATCAATATGAAAAATGGTTACAGCGCTGGCGAAAAAAACTAATTGAACAAAATCAGTACAAATTACCGTCGCGCTTAAGCGTGGAAACGGCCCCCCCCCCTCCCAGTATTACTAAATTCTACTCCTATTCCACAAAAAGACGAAATAAAATATTTAGGACTTCACATGGACAGAAGAATGACATGGCGTACTCATATAGTTACTAAAATTAACAACTAGGATTAAAATTTTGTCAAATGTACTTACTGGCTCCTAGGAAGAAACGCTATATTATCCATTGACAATACTCTTAATATATAAATCCATATTAAAACCTATCTGGACATACGAAATACCACTCTGGGGCACTGCAAGTAATTCAAATTTAGAAATCATACAGAAATTTACAAACTTAAACTGCCAATTGAAAGTCAATTGTACACACTGTAGTAGATAAACGGTTTTTAAATTGCTTCGTTCGCTTCTGTAGTTTTTCAAAACATAGTGACATGAAGAATTCGTGCAATTACCAGCATTATAACTACAAATATCACGTTGCGTGTTCTAGGTTTGTTTACATAGTTAATGCCAATTTCCTTTTTTCTTCCGGGTGGAGTGCATTCACGTTCATACCGTGAAAATCAATATTTTTCAGCCAACCTAACGCAGCTCTTTGTTCTTGCCAACCAGGCATATTTTTTTAAAACATAGAGTTAATGAACGCAGCGAAATTGAAATAAATAAATCCCCGGTGAAAACCGCGTTTTGACATTAAGGGCTGGGTCAGCTGGCGAATTACTGAAAAGGGTTGGTGTTAGGGAGTTAATATTAACATTAGTTTTATTAACTGATCTTAAATAATGGCAGCGTTTTGACTATATTTAAATTTTCTGCGGGTTATAAAATCACGAAGCATAAAAAACACAAATTGAATCGACGGGCACGGTGCGTTCTCCCTCAAGCTGCGTTTGGAATTTCAAATGCCAGTTAAATTTCTTATGCAAAGTTTATTAGAAATCTAATATGGACTGCGCGATCTGGAGGCTCAGGTTGCACGTACTTGCTCCCGACCCCGATAATCCGGCAGTTAAATTTTATGTCCAAATTGTGATGAGTCGGGCCCGGTAAAAATAATTTTCTAGCTGCATACTCTGAGGAATGTGTTTATTATTCAAAAAGCCAATAAAAGCGCGCTCGAATTTATTTACATCTATCTGTTTTACGCTCCGTTTCATAGCCGGAGGCACGTGGTGCGTTACCATAAACCATCCCGCGACATATTATCCCCAAATCCCCGTTTATGCGTTATGAAAACCAGGGCGCTGCATAAAAGTGCTAATTCCTACCGGGAGCAGGCTGGGGTCGGATCGTCTTCCGAAGCGGAGCCGCAGGGAGGGAGACCGACTGGACTTCCGGACGACTTGGTGGGCCCCCAATCGCTCTTCCAAAGCGTCCTTCTGGAGTAGTAGCTCGTAGAGATCTCTTATACTATCTGTAACAAGGTTTTATTTTAATATACGAGTAGAATTCTGTCCAATTTAGCATATTTGTTAAAATTTTCCAATATATTGAAATTGTTTCTCGTATATTTTAGTACCATATTGAAGATCGGCAAGGATTTGAACAAAACACAATAGATGGAATATTCATAATGCCACAACTTCTAAATCAATCGAGTAGGAACCTCATCTATCTACGCTTCGTAGACCTTAGCAGAACCTTTGAAAAAGTCAAAACAAAACAAAATATCATATGTCTCTCAAATAAAGAGTATTACAAAGCAGGTGGTATTAGGCTACATTTGTAGGATATAAGCCTCCTTCAAGCCGTTCTATATCTTCCTTCCTTGTGGCATTCTGACTTGCATACTTACATCAACCCATTTCGTTAACGGTCGTTTTTGTAATCTTTGCATGTTCTTGGTCCCCACTGTATGGTTTTCTTTGTCCATAGTGTTCCACCCACTTCTACATTATTGATGCTCTTATAGGTTACCTCTGTCGATTACCTGACCGATTAATTTTTTTTCCGGACTCTCAAAATTACTTTAAACTTTGTTATGGATTGTTCTGTATCGGTTATAGCTCCAGCCCCGCATGTAAGAACAGAAAGAACACACAGCCTGAAAATGTTTTTTTAAAGATATTTGTTTAAAATAATGTTTGATCATGGACCAGACTACTTAGACAAAATGTGCAAAAATTAAGTGAAATCATGTGGACACAAAAGTGCGTTTAATTAGGATATAAAACTAGTTCACGACGTGTGCTAGATAAGTTATTTGTATACAAACTCGGCACCTTACGTCAAGTTACGGGGTCAAGTTGCAATTACTGTAAGGAAGCATTTCGCAAACCTTTGCGTTATGAGACCTGTAGTGGGTCATATTACACACAGTTGGTGTACCGACATTGCATTAATTTGCAGACTGTCGTGTTTTTTGTCTATGTAAATAATAGGTTAAAAAAACACGACACACATTCGATTACTATATGTAAGGATTTGTATTCGTTAATTATTTCAATATACTTATAACTACTGAGTATGTTCATTTGTGACGAGACGTAGGCCACAATTGTTTTTAAAGGGGTGGTTAGGCCTGACCATTCCCCGTCACATCTTATTGCAACCAAGAACCTTCATCTCCTGTCTATAACAACCTGGTTCTACAATATTATAAAATTTACAATCCAAGGTGCAAATTGGACGAGTGCAAGAATAATTCCCGGAACTATGCAAATCGAAGGCTTGCACAAATTCAACCAGCGTCGCGGAAACAATGTTCAATATCTTATCTTCTAGATATATTGTTAGGCCGCCTCTATATGATTGCTACTGCTTTTATCGTTAATGTTCGCTGCCTCGAAAACAGGGGTTGTGTCGTATGCAATTCTTCATAAGCGTACATTTTTAGGCAATCCAATCTAGAGGAATGTGAGGAAAGGGTGTTTGCGGTCCGAGTACTTTTGGCAGTCCGACTATGTAGGCGTCGTGAGTAGTAATGGCCGATTGTTTGGCGTTTCGATTGATGAGAATTTAAAATACAAAATTTTGAGAGCATTGACATTTTGTATCATTGAATGGGCTTTAACCTCCAATTGAGCATCCTATAACTGGGATGCACATAAATTCATCACTACCCCGTATCTTGACTTTGTCGTGCCTTTCGTCTTGATATGGGCATCTGTCCTCCTCGCTGGAACTTTCCGTAACAGAAATTCTTCTGGGCATTGACTGGTCGATTGCAAACCCGACGCTGCCGTCATCGACCACCTGCTACATTCAAGCTAAGTTACTATATGCTGGTGTTATGCGACCTAAGTGCTCCATTTTGTAAAGACATTGTAAAGTAACTTCATAAAAAGCTGACTATGTTCACCGGACTAGCTATTTTTATTTAAAGCGCCTTCTGAGCACTTTTAGACCTGTTTTAAGGCGGCGGGTGAAGTCTTAATCATAGATAGTTTTGATATTTTATGTGATTTAAACCGTCAGCGGCTTATTTTGATAATGTAAATGCATTCTGATCAACATATTAGTTTTTTACTTGTACGGTGATTATAAAGTTAACTGCAGATTTATAAATTTCAGGTTAAAGGTTAACATTTTAGCAAATAGGTAAGCCTTGTCAGCTTTCCTGTAGTAGATGTAAAATTCTTTTTTTGTTGATAAATTTTCCACATCTGCAAGTTTAGACAATAGGTGGCGCCTAACAATTTGTCCCAATTTTTTCATTTATCTTTATTGTACCACCTGTCTCGATTACAGCAATGATCCGCCCTCTTCCAGCGAGCTATTCGTGTACTTTTATTTCTCGATACTGTGTATTATTTCTGCTTTCGACCATAAAAATATGTAGCTCCTGACTAATTCCATCGGAAGTTGGTAGTTTTATATAAGAAAATTGCTTATTATTTTTTTTAATTTACATTTCGATGTCGTTAGCAGATCTGAGGTTGTTGAATTTCTGCTGGTCTACATTTATTCCATCATTTATTTATGCCCGGAAGATGCCCTTCAACATTAGTGTAAATAGTTTTGGGAGAGTAAGATACGTTTTATGCTATTTTAAGCTTTAGTGTGTTTGAAGCTTTATCCAAGCATTTTTTAATAACATGTCTTTTTCGGTATCTCTGGAATTGGACCAGCTTATTGTAGTATTCGTCTCTATTTTAGTTATTGCAGTTAATACTATATTTGGTCTACCATTAGGTTGAGTAAATCCTCCGATTCCGTATTTATTATCGTGGCATCTTTGTACGATTTATTTATCAGAATTCGGTTGGTCGTGGTATCCTTGATCGGTGAGAGCATTATAGTAATTTCAGGAAATATCCACTACTTCTGACATGTGCTTTAACAAATAAGTTGCATGTTGTAAAGTAAGCAAAACATTTTTGCAATTTCGTTTAAAATAATAATCTCTTTTGATTTTTTAGAAAGAGTTCGACTTTTCCAAATCAATTTACATCAATTTTAGTTAGGAAATGACATAATTTTCTACACTTTCTTAAAACAGGAAGCGAATATTTCCTAGCTTTTTAAAAAAAATTAGTTAGGAAATTATATACTCTTCCACACGTTTTAAAAAATAGTTAAGAAATGAATATTTCTTAGAAAATGAATATTTTCAGTTTTCTGAAACAGTAGAAAATAAAGATACTAAGCGTTTTTTTATGCACACAAACTTGACTTTTTAGAAAAAATATTGCGTTTGCCAAATGTCAAAACTCGGTTATTTCACCACTCGACGATTGCATCTCGTGCTGGAATAACCTTTGGTAGACTTGGTAGGCAAATAACTACTGATCTACTTTTATGTCATAAGGTCGCTATTAAAACACTGAAAACAGTATTTTAATAGGGTCTATTAAAGCACTGTTTTGCATTGTTCTTTTCATATGAAAAACGCCGAAACAGCCTATTTTATACTGTCACATTTTTGAAATGTCAAAATTCAAAGTTTCTGATTATTCTTATGAAAAGTAGATAAATGCTTGTATGATACGAATGGCAAAGTTGTTTTTAAGCACTCGATGTCGATGTCAAATTCGACCATCGGCCTCGTTTGACGAAACCTTTCGAGAGTCTAAAATACATAAATTTTGCACCTTGTCCCATAAATAGGTATTATATTATGTGCGAACTGTATTGACTGCTTAGTACATTTTTAGTCCTAATGTTATTATACTTGTATTCATTGTCTTAGACCACAAGAGGAGGTGAATTTTCTCTCCATCTCGTGGTTTTGTTTCCAATTCGCATCAATATTTATACAAGTATTTCCAATAATTACGGTTTTGTTTACACATAAGAAACAAACAGCTTGTTTGTCAGCGGCATTCCATATTAAGTAAGATGTAATAAAACATATTCTATGTTTTAGTACTGTGGTATATGGGATTAAACATAATATCGTTTTTAAGGTAAATATACATACTGGAAAGGTTAACTAAACAAAAATAGTTGTAGTATATAGGCGTAGGTAGAATCGACAATTTTTTACTTGATGCTACAGCTGCTCTTGAGTATTTATGTTAAAAATGTTGCTTTCGTGGCAGATGTAAACATTAAGAGGAACATAAATACATGAAAATCAAATTAACTTTTAAGCACTGCTCTCAATGTGAGCACAGTATTTTAAGCTTCCACTTTTTAATCGGTTTACATTGGTTTACAGTTAATACATCTATAAACTTTGTTTGGAATTAACTCGTCCATGCTAACATAAAATATATACCGTAACCGGTCGATCAAATAAAAGATTAAGCACTGTTCAATGTTGGGGAAATACAACTTCTCTCTGAATATTTCAATAATGACTGAATCGGGAAAAGAGGTCTCGATAGAATGGAACTTAATTATTTATATAACTTCCAAGTGAAATCAACTTCGTTTAGTAAATGAAAAATATGTAAAATCAAAACAATTAGTTAAACTGCCAAAAAACAGCGAATCTACCATTCAGAAAAGTGTAAATATTTACAGCATAGTATTAATTGTTACGGTTAATCCATGAACAATACGAAATTTGAGGATTTTCAGCTGACAGAAGATTTAATTTCGACCGCAGTACTTTCATTCGCTTTTATTTCAAGCCATTAAGATTTAAATAATCGATCAGTGGTCTATTCAATACCACTCGACTGTTATAAATTTTACTCTCAGGGCTCAATTAGTAAAATGGGGCTTTAATTATCGGCAGAGAATAGCCAACCTTGGTAAGGGAACGGTTACTCAACTAACTATAGCGTTACGTGATCTGATTTCTATATTCAGTAAAGCTTTGAATTATAATAATCATTTTTATTCTAAGACTAAATAATATCTCTTAAAAACTGACAAGATTAAATGAGTTGAGCAATAAACGCAAAAGCATGGGAATTTGGAACCACAACAGCAGGGCATATTTATACATCAGTTATAAATACAAAATATAAAAAGAGAAACAATAACAGGTAAGAACACCAAGTTTATACACAGTACATAGAATTTGAAACGTTAACATTGCAAAAAAGAACATACAAACATGAACTCGCTGACTATATTGCAATATGCTGAATAAGAGAATAAATATTAGAAATTGAGGAATGTGATGGAAAAGTGTATGAAAGGTTAGGATGAAGGTAAAGTATGGACTTTCATAATTTGAGTTTCCGTAGCTATGGGAAACTTAAGAAAGTTCGTATTAGAAAATTCGGTGAGATTCTTAACGTGAAGCAATGCGATACTTGAATGAAAATGCATTATAATGCGTGTGTCGCCTATATACATCTAAAGTTTCTCTATTTTTCTGAAATTTGATGTTTAGGTTATGTTGTAAGTCCCTTTTAGTCATCTTCACATGCTAAAAGTTCAGGACGGTATACTCCATAGAGGAGTTTGGCCTGAAACTCGAAACAACCTTCGACAATTGTCTCACTTCTCGACAGTTTTAGTTTCGATAACCATATTTTTAGTTCCTTTTTTTGGTTAATTCACCAAAGAAGTACTTGAAACATCTAAAAAACACGAGTTTTGGACTTCGAGCTTTGTTACGTGTTAAAAGCTACTTTGTTTCATATTTTCGATGCCATGATTCTCGTCTCGACCGTTTCGTTGCTGCAGACGCGTATACGGTCCATCACACCAGGCCAGTAGTTACATCTTACGCTCTCCGGTCATTATACAAGCATCTTTGTTGGTCGTGATTATTCCTTAATTCAAGGGGTTAGGCTAGCCACCTGTACCGGTCGCGACTAAAACCGCACTCAGTGTGTGCTAGTAATGGGCTCTCAGCCTATACTAACATGAAGAAGAAGAAATCTAGCGATACCATGTGCCCATCCTGGGGTTTCCGGCTCTATTGCTGTTACGCTCTGGAAACTAGCTGGTTGCTGTCACTATTACTAAATTGTTGTGTCAAGTGCTATCGTTCTCCACAGGAGCTTTTCACACCACCTTGAGTAGTTCTGCTTGCCTGTGTAAAATTTAATTGCTGTCACACGTTGCGATCATTGAATCATTGTGTCAAGTTCCAACGTTCTTGACAGGAATTCTTCAAATCCCGCCGAGTCTTGTTACCTTGTGTAATGATATTCACCGTTGCTCGTTGCTCGTTAACTCTACTTTGTCCATTACGTTTGTACTTTACAATTATGTGTTGGTTGTGTTGTTTGTTCAGCTGGTGAACAGCAATACTAATTTAAATATAGTATTTTTACATCGGGTGCACCCTATGCTCATAATATTCTAATGGTTTTGAACTATCGGTACTTAATGTTATATATACTGTTGACCGTGATCGAATCAAACATTCGTTATGTGCGTGTTAGTTACTGCAAACCTATTTTTGATCTGGCCGTGTTTTCAGATTCGTGTGATTTTGACTATGCTTTCGAGTTTATCAATCCTCATTTTTATCTGAGTATATTTGTTGTATTAAAGGCCCTTTGGCGTCCCTAATAATTATTGTGTCTAATATTTTCTAAAGAACCCATGCCGTCTTCACTGTAGCTGGTTGACTCTAGAAGGTGCCCATGTAGTCACGATAGTTTGAGAATTATACAGAAAACTTTGGTATCAAGTTTTAAACATTTTAGTTCGATCCCTAATTGGTTATCTGAACCGAAAATGGACATAGCAGAAGAAAATTCCAAGTCAAAACCCCTGTAGTGTGACTAGCATAAATATTTATCAATCACACTGTATATAAAATATTAATATTATAATTGCATAGTAATAGGTTGCTTAATCAGTTATTTGAAAGAGCTGTGTTTCCGTGGAATAGGATGACTGGTCATGATTGTGAAATGTATGTCAATTGTGTGAATACATTAGATATCTAGAAATAGATTAAGTTTGTACTTCGAATATGTAACATCTATATTATATATTAAATGTTTAAAATTTAACGATGGTTTTGGTTGTAATATTGGTTTAATGAAATCGAATCTGAGCACACGCCCTAAGGAAAGACAGAAGTGGAACAACTAAGAAAGAAATCATTCAGTTGCTTTTGTTAAGAGACAAATTGCTATAAATGTACACCTGAATGAATTTAAAAATATATTGAAGAGAAGGGACTGCCATTGGCCTTGCGTTCTTGGTTTTGCAGCAGAAGTGTGCAACAGCATTACAGAAAAAAAAACACAGATTTTACAATAAAAGATACAAGATGAAAACTTCAAAGTTACTCTAGGGTTTCATTAAGACCGCAGCCAATTAATAATTTACTACCACCTTAAGGAAAGCTGATTAATGTTGATTCTTTGCAGATAAGCACTTGCGATTTTAAGTTGTTGATGTGAGCTTCGTGGAGGATTAGCGGGAGATAAAGCGCTCAGCGACTGCTAGAAATGCATCAGAACGAGAGGTTGAACTTAATAAACGCCATTGGAAACTTCGCGCACGGAAACTTTCAAATTTAGTACTTAACCCTCACGTATGATAAATAATTCAGACCGCTTTAAGGGAAAAATCCGCGTCGAAGTGATTGCTATTTACACAAGGGATAATCCCGCTTTCAGGGGCGCAATTCGCCTATAGTTTTAATGAGCCAACCAAGATTCAATCTACAAAAAAGTTTGGATTTAAATTGAATTTTGCAGATCATAGTACAGAACTACTCCAAGCAAACTTCGCGGCCTTCAGGTAGTCTAACTCGATTCCTCATTCTATTAAATGGATCCGCCTATGAATGAAGTTTCCTTGGAATTTCTTGCCAACAAATAGTTGCCAATTCGGGCTAATCTGAGGAATGTTCCAGGTTCGATGAAGAAAGGCATATCGGCGAAGGGATACTGATGAGAATACCAATACTATACGTAAGTAACAAATATTAGGTAATAGTTATTAATGTAACAAGTGGGATTGCAGGGTGCGTGTGAAATTTATCAAGACACTAAGTCGATGTGTTCAATACCGTGTCACCTAGCTAGTTTTAAAGAAATAATAAGCTTAGGATGTATTAGTGCGTGTAAAGTTACCTAATTAATAGGAATAATAGGATCTATCGAAAAGTGTTATAAAATAATAAAAATGAGGGTAACACAATACATTAAGAACGGAAGAGTTCGTTGGCTTTTGAAACCAATTACGATTTGAACTTTGTAGCTAACTTTGTAGGTGAAGAGGTCAGGATAATACCTAATTAATAATACTGAAATGCCGCTACGTAAAGCGAATGCACTTAATTAACAGTAAATGGATGAGCAAACGTTAATTAATTGCAATTAGATGTGTAGAACCTGCAGGATAGCTTTCTAAAGCTGTTGAGAATTTGTTCAAGGGTAAAATTGTCAGTCAGGAAACTATTTCTAGGGCATTTCATTATTTTCTAGTTTACCATTGTACTTTCGTAGCAACAAACTTTAAATTTCTAAAGGTAATTCATTTTAGTTTTGCTTAATTGCTTTAGACTGTAACTGCCATATGGAATCCTAATTTTAAATGCAGGTAACTCTTCTTAATATGCTTCCAAAAAAACATCTAGTCCGCGCCAGTTAACTTTGACGGGAGTGTTGACGACCGTTAGGTTAATATGAAAGGAACATTTTAAATAGTCACGTCAAAAATTAAAATAAAAATCCAGATAAAACGAAAAGGGTATCGGAAATAGGCTAATTGAATTAAAAGAAATAAAAACATTCTTATTTAGCGACTAATCCGTGTGCCTAAGATTGTACACGTACTTGATTTATAGCCAATTCTTTGGGTGCCTGCTTTAGAATCAAACACTTGCATTTGCCTGTAATATCGATTTTCCCACAAAGATCGTCCTAATGTGTTGTCCAGTCATAAGTCTAATTTGTAAAATCGTAAGCAAGTATCGTTGCTTAAAAACGTTACGTTTCTGGCCTTAATAAACGTAGGACAGATTTCTGGAGAATTTTATTATTATGTATGTTTCTTAGAGCTCAAATATATAGGGATTATGACAAGATCTCTAAAGTCTAAAACTATCGCTTATACGAATCAGCTTAAATGGAGAAAGGCTTTACTGAGGACTACAGCCTAATACCATCTTGAAACAGAATTCACAATAAAACAGTAATTTTGCTTTTTGCAATTGGCAGATTATAGTTTGTTTGTGCAAAGGTATGAAATATTAACACAGACAGCATTTCATACTTTGGTCTCGGTACTGCAAATTAAAAAGGAGAAATTTGAATGAGCTATTTCTAAACTGAGAAAATGTATTATAGGAACAACTTCCAGAAAATCAACGAAGAATGGCCCAAGAACGAAAAATGAAATCCACAAACACGAACGATGTAACTGTGTAAAATTGTTTTTTCCCATTTCACATGTTTCCAATTAGGGCTGCAACGAGCCCTAGTTGCTTACTTGACCGAGTACCGAGTACTAGACTTAGAGCATTGGCCGAGTACCGAGTACTCGGCCGCCGAGTAGCAAAATGTTTTATCTTTTAATATGCTCTGACAAAGCCTTTTAAAAAGACAACTAGGTATTTTAGTTCAGAGATGGCTCTAATATCAAAAGTAATACCAAGTGTAAGGGCTCTGAAAGAAATATCTTTTTTTCTATAGCACATGTTAAAGTGTGCTTTTATCAACTCAAAACAAAAGGTCAAGTTTTACTTTAACAGCAAGGGTAGATAAAGTGGCACTTTAACATCAAGGATAGATAAAGTAATTTAATTTTCTAACTTTTGTTTAAATTAAATATGACAGCTTCGTATTATCGTAGCAACCCAATCTAGCTACTGACATTTTGAAATGTGAATGACTGTCATTATTTTCTTTTGGAATTGTTAAAGTTCTTGCTATAGAAAAAATATTGTATTATACACGACGATAAAGTTATTTCTATCCACTCTTGAATCACTAACGTCTCGACTTCGTCTCGACGTTAAACGATTCACTCGTGGATAAAATTTAACTTTATCGTCTTGTATAATAAATTACTATTAAAATGTAAGATGAATTTAGTGGGAACCATAAAAGATAGTCTAATTAAAGGTTTGGATAGCCGTTTTAATAATATAGACTTAAATCCAAATTATTCTATCGCCACTTTATTAGACCCCAGGTTCAAAGATATATTTTTCGTAGACAGTTGCAAAAATGCAATTAATTAGAGAGAATCTGATCAGTGTTCTTTAGAAAGATCATGTTCACGTCCAGCCAGAAAAACCAAATATACCAAATGTTGTAGAAAATAGTTGATCAGACTCTGGCGATGATGATATTCCACTGACCGCTCTTATTCCAATGACTAAAAAGATGAAGCCCGAAACTTCTATTTGGGATATGTTTTCTTCTATTACTTCAGCATCAATTTCCAGCTCTTTAAGTCACGTTTTATCAACAAGGGAAATACTGCAAACTGATTTTTTTATTACCTATAATTGATAGAACACAATCACCATTCCATTGGTGGCAAGTTAATCAAAATATCTTTCCACATTTAGTCACGGCTATGAAGCAGTACTTATCTGCTTCAGCATCCACCATTTTTTGTGCAAGACTTTTTTCAGAGACGGGAAACATATTTGAGTCAAAAAAGAAGTTCTTTGAAAGCAGAAAACGGAAAGACACTTGAATGTTTGCATCATACCTTTGCTATTCTTAATTACAAGTATTGAATTTGATTATTGGTGACCGGATTACATATTATATCTTAGTAAATTTAGTTTCGTTAATTACTAGTAACATGGTTATGTTATTTCACTTCAACTGTTTCTTTTTTCTGACTGCGCTCCCCAATGTTTGTTTGTTCTATAGTTGTTGGTTAAGAATACAGATAAAAATTACGTATTCTCTATTTTTTTAATTTAATTTTGGTTTCTCGGCCGAGTAGTGAATATAAGACCGAGCACCGAGTACGCATTACTCGGTGAAAACTTTGACCGAGCACCCAGTGCGCGAGCTACTCGTTGCAGCCCTATTTCCAATACCTTTGTAAATTGCCATTTTTGGTAGATTCCCAAACTCATTTTCTTCCAATTCTAGCTATACTGTACACTTGGTATTAGGTCACTTGAAACATCTGGGCGTGGAGTAGGTAGTCTATACTCATTTTGGCTAATATTTTGGTGTATTGTAGAAAATAAAAATTGGAGTTCTGTTTGTTTTGACTTCAGAGTACGTCTATTTTGTTGTTTTTGCTTTCGTTTAGAAAATGGCTAGGGACTTGCAAAAGGTGATCATTCCCTAAAGTTTTAGTAATCCAGGATGCATATACGTAATCTGCAGACGCATAAGGTATTATGACAACTGTTCGGCTACAATCGGTAATTGATAAATATGGAGCCAATGAAAGTTTAAGTAAAGTGCAGACACAGAGGGGCATTAGACGTCTGCAGTTTACTCAGTGGTTTCGCTTTGACTTGCTATATCTTATTAAAAGTACCGTCTAAAATTACTATATATTTTTTTAAATATGGAAAGTATGCTCCCAGAAGACTAGGAGTACAAATTTGTAAACGACACAACTGTTTGATTAAATCTAACTACCAAAGAGAAAGTTGAAGTTAGCTTCGCATGTTTATATTTCGAGCAACGAAAGTTTACAGACCTAAAAAAATGCCGGTAGATATACAAACTGTATCCAACCAAATTTAGCGCTTACAAAATGTAATTTTTCGAAAACTATTAAAAAGATTTGGTGTGATACACGCACACAACTTCCTTTTACAGTGAATTTATAATTAGCCATAAATTTGATTTTTAATTTTTAAGCATTTGTCAAACATTTTCAAAAATTACAAATTCTACAGAAACCCTACAAAATAGAACTTTAGTTGAAGAGACAAATTTTCTATAAAATTTTAAGCTGAATTAAAAATGGAATAATATAACGGGTGTTCTATTTAAAATAGGAATTAATAAAAAAAAAACAAAAGAAACCCATTTTAGAGGTGTTCAACTGGAAAATCACCTATCTCACATCAATACACATTAAAAATGTAATAAAAATGTAACGTCTGAAAAAATCGTTAGGGCTGTTTTTTACAAAATCGAAAAAAATTGAAAAATTGCAAGAGTAAACACCATACTTCCGGTTATGCGATTTTCTTTAATAGCTTGCTGTCGCATCTGGATAGTACACAAAACTTATCTATGAAGTTTCAACGTCATACCTCTTTTCGTTTTTGAGATATTCTGTTCGCACACAGACACACACACACACACAGACAGACATACCAATGAACAAAAACATGTTTTTTGGGTTCAAGGGACTCTAAAACGTGAAGATTTGTTGAAAACTCAATTTCGAATTCTTGTAAAAGGAAGTAAAAAGGTGACATTTACAATGTATTTTCAATGGGTGAAGTGATTTATTTTCGTACACACAACACTCACACAACAGGACGCAAATTACTTTTACATTCTAAAACGCGTCCAGTGGCGTTTGAATTAATTTAGTGAATAAAATGGATCAAGATATTTACCAATTTATTATTTTTACTTAAACAGTTTTAACCCTCTATTATACTAAAGTTAATTAATTACTATATATAAGTACATTAAGAGTTAAAATGTTAAAATGACATAAATTTTATAATTATTATTCATAATCTATCAAATAAATTCATGTTCACAGTTCTATCAGTTTTATTTCAATTTTGCTTAATATTAATTCAATTTTCGCAAACATTTTATTTGTAACTCGTCTTTTTTTAACGAGTAATCGTGAAGAAAGTATCACTTTTTTAAACAAAAAACGTAAAGAAAGTAACATTTTTTAACTATTTTATTGAAATTGTGAATTGTCAATTTGGTAGTTGTAAATTTTAAAGTCCTTGTCGACCAAATTTCGAGTTACAAGGGATCACTATGCAAAAAATAACGTGAGCAACACATATGAAAGCAACTTTTTTTACAAATTCGTGACAAACAGTATGACTTTAACTAATTGTACAGTATACTATTGCGTTGTACATACAAAAGTAACTATTTATTGAACCAGTGTTCTAAGTGAATTATTTTAAACATCAGTGTTAAAAGTTAGTCCAAGGTAACGTGCATTAAAATCATAGATCACAGGGTTTATCGTAAATTTGTATGTCAGTATAACTTAGAATGTCTAATACACTGTGAGAGAAAACGTTTTAACGAACTAAATTTTTATACTTCTGTTGTGCCGTACAAAAAATATTGCATGTAACAAGTAAAAAAGTGTGATTATGGCACTTATTATGTAGTCCAACTCGGCTTCGCCTCATTAAATCGTCTGCCATAAGAATGTACTCTTTATTTGTCTTTGTTGTTCTCGAACTAGACAAAATTGTCATTTGTAAGTATCGACAGCTTAGACTTGTTTGAAAACAATAAGAAATAAAGAGGCACATACAAATTTTGCAAGTGATTTCAATGGGAACTGTAGTTGTTCTTGAATAACTACATGTTACGTATTCATACATTTTCCGATGGCCACCCCACGCGTGTGTTACATACTATTTTTCCTGCGACGGTTTCGCATTCTATAACAAATTTATTAATCTTTTAATTTGACATTTGTTAAATAGTTGTCAGTTTTAGCCAGTAACAGTATGATTCTTAAATGAGACTGTAGAAAGTGAGTACTTTCTGCATTGTCGTAGAAGTACATTTAATTATTATACTAGTTTAATAAGGGCCGGTTGCAGAAAGCAATGTTGAGTCTGGTGTTAGCTAACATCGCGTCAAAGTGAACAATATCGCATCAAATTTTGTTTACTAATGTATTAGTTACCATAAGCATTTGAGATTTGATTCGTTTTTGTTCACTTTGACGTCGCGTTAGCTAACACCAGACTTAACATTGCTTTCTGCATATATATAATACACATATATTGCTGGTAGGGCCTGGAAACTTCAGAAAACATTACGGCGCCGACATAGTCTCACTTAGAGTATAACGCGTCTCGTGCGCATGCGTGAGAATTCGAACTCCGCCTTTAGAAGCGAATTTTAAACTTGACCACTTTCCCATTGGGCGGACGACGCCGCCGCGCTTGCGCACAGCTCACCGTATACATGAAGGAGTTGGTTGTGTGTTTCACTTCATCGGTAAGTTTCCCACTCATAGCCGCTAGCAATATAGTAAGTATTAGATATATGGCTTTCTGCAACCGGCCCTAAGAGGGCCTATTGTAGCACGAGTGCGTTTTATCGCACGACGTGCTCAACGAGGAGTGCTCCAATAGAAGTAGAGCTGCAATGAATTTTATTAAACGAGGATAATACATTAATTTTATATACTTTCAACTAAAATAATCAAAAACTTTTAATTTTGACATTTCATAAATATGACAATCTATCAGTTGTTTGAAACAAAGTAGACCGTTTCAATGTTTTTCATATGAAAATAAGAATACAAAATCAGTGCTTTGATAGACTCCATTAGCACTGTGTTCGGTGTTATAATAACTACATTAAAAGATTAATATAAGTAAATAGTATATTTTTCACCAATAAATAAAAGTATAGTTTTTTTTTCGGGGGATGAAGATTTGTCCACGAGCAGCGTCATGGTAATTTTACGAACGAATAATTTTATCGCAAGAAGTACCTAAATGTTATTTTTCTACGAATATAAAAAAATATATTTACATTATGTATTGCAAAAACTACAAATGAATATAGGATCTGGCCGTTTTTGGTTTACTTAATGTGGTTGAAATAAACAAAACTGCCACCATTCTTACAAGCAAACAATTGGTTATTTATTCATTTCCATAGCAACGCGCACTTTCATCTGTAGTGTGAAAAAAGAGCTACTTTATACATGCTAAACTATCTAATAAAGCACTATTTTATAGCGCAGTCTAACATAAAGTCATTTTTACCCTCGCAAAAGTATCACTTTCGTAAAAAAATTACTTTTTGTGCAACTGTCAATAAAAATGACATTTTTATGCCATGTAACTACATTTATATAATATGTTAAAATTAGATATTACGAGAGAACACTTTAAAAGTTTTTAACACGTTAAAAATACTTAATAAACCAATATTTGTCAGATAACTAAGGAAAATCAATAACTTTCAGTTGTTCGACAGGTCGGTATTTTGAGAAAATTCTAGTAAGGCTTTCTGTATTCTAATCAAATGTCAAAACTAACATGATTATTTTGAAAAACGTCTACCACGGCATTCTATATTATAATCAAATTAATAAAAGTTACATTTAGTCCGTAAAAATGATCTTGCTGATTTTTAATGACAGTTGTACGATAGTATACAATAGTATGTTGTACAACTAATTATGAAAGTCATACCTTTTCCACGAATTTGCAGCTTTATTAACGAGGACGAAACCCGAGTTTATCAAGCAAATTAGTAAAAAAAGTCGTTTTCCTACGTGTTGTACACATTATTGTTTTGCATAGTGATCGCTGGTAGCTCGAAATTTGGTCGAAAAGCAGTCATATTACAAACGTGCAATCGAATTACATCTGACCAAATATCTTTCGTTTAATTGGAATAAACCGAACGTATAAAAAAAAACACAATACTAATAATAATAGTCTGCATTTATCAACTCAAGATACAGTAAATAAGAAATAATACTCGTAGTGGCCACGGACGGTGCTTGCGTAAAGTGCAGACGCATTATAATTCAACACGTCTGCAGTTTACTTCTGTTTTGATTGGCCGTACGACTTCGGAAAAAACGATGTGATGGGTTATACCTTATGCGTCTGCAGATTACGTATATGCATCCAGGATCGTGTTAGAAGGCTGATTGAACATCTTCATTCATCTGGTTGTACAATATTGCTTCTTGAAAATATGCCTCGAATGTTATTTCGTTAGCAATAGAAATCACTTCGAAGCTGACCAAGACCTACAGTAGGCAATAAAGCTATTTATTTCATGTGATCTAAAGTGGTTTAATTATATATTATAATAATATTTTGTTGTATCATCTAAGCAGTAGAGCATGCAAGAATTAACTCTAGATATAAAAACCTTCTTTTCCGGTAATTTCCATTTCTGCATTGTTAGAAAGCAGTTCGTCGCCGGAGGGGTTTAAGTAAGATTTGACCTACCCCTTCTTTAGAAGCAACTGTTATGGCATAGGAGTATTTACGTTAATCTAAGAGCAAATCCTCCTTCTTTCTGAAAGGCCCCGGTGTGTCGATTTACCCGAGTTGCTTGCGTTGTTTTGCGGCCGTTTTTCATCTATAGGTATGAATTGCAATCTTTATCTCACATGGTTTGACAGGACATTAATACGTTTTCAGGCCTTTTTAGTGCTGCCGCGGGATCTCGGCGTTTTGCATTCTTCAGTAATCAAATCTTTATTTGAACTAACCCCTTGAATATCCTCATTTGTCTTATGTACCTGCAGAAGCCTCCTGCTTCAAGATATATTTAAGACGTAAACTCTTAAGCTACACAACGTTTGATTTTTTTACCACTCTATCTCTCTTTCTTCTCTCATTTGCAGCATTTAAGAACACCATTTTTGGATATATGCCTCCTCTTAACGCTTCCACTCGGATCTGTTTGGCTTATCCACTATCATATATCTAATACTTACTATATTGCTAGCGGCTATGAGTGGGAAACTCACCAAGGAAGTGAGACAGACAACCAACTCTTCAATGTATAATGGTGAGCTGTGTGCAAGCGCGGCGGCGTCGTCCGACCAATGGGGAAGTGGTCAAGTTTAAAATTCGCTTCTAAAGGCGGAGTTCGATTTCTCACGCATGCGCACGAGATGCGTTATACTCTAAGTGAGACTATGTCGGCGCCGTAATGTTTTCTGACGTTTCCAGGCCCTACTGGCAATATATGTGTATTATATATATGTCCACTATATCACTACAGCGTTGTCTACATCGTTCCGCCATCTTGCCCTCGGCCTGCCTCTGATTTTTTGCTTGTTTTTGGCCTCCATTCAGTAGTAAGTTTACACCACCGATTGTCCTCCTGTCCCATAAGGTGACCTGCTCGATTCTATTTTAGGTAGCTACGCGGTTTGTTACTTCAACTACTTTAGCGCTTTCTTATTACTTCGTTAGGTATACGATCTCGTAATCTTATGAACAAACACAGAACTTCCATTTTTCGTTGGGTAATTTCTTTGAGAGGCGACGTCAACACAGGCAAAATATACTGATTGTAAATCTTCACCTTAAGATGTGAGGATAGTTGGATTTGAACACATCTTTTCGCAGTTTGCAGTATGCTGCCCAGCCTAATTGGATTCTCCTGCTGGTTTCAGCAGCTTGCGACTCCTCTTTTAGGGATATCACTCGCACTAGATATATGTATTGTTCAACGATTTTTATCGAATTATGATTAATTATAATGGGTATTGAGTTATCCCGATTTACCATCATTTTGGTTTTTGAGATATTCATTTTTAATCCCACTCGCAATGCTGCTGCTCCACGCTGTGGCAGGAATACTTGAAATTCGTCCATTGTACCAGCTATAAGCACAATGTCGTCCGCGTGTCACAGATATGACAAGTACATCTCGTTAATATTCACATCCTTATTCCGCCATTTTAATGCTTTGATTACATATTCCAACAAATTAGTGAATAGTTTTGGGACGATTGTGTCCCTTTGCCGTATGCCTTTTCCCACTGGTGTTGGCTTGGTTCCGTTGTATACCGGAGTGAGAATCTTATCATCTTATTAATTTTAATCCTTGGATTACATCTTCCAACAAATTAATGAATAGTTTTAGGGAGATGGTTCCCTTGCAGTATGCCTTTTACAATTGGTGTTGGCTTGGTTCTGTTGTATACCTGAGTCACAATTTTAGCATTTTGTTAATTGTGGCAACAATATCTAATGACCTTTGTTGTCTGCTATTAGTTTAATATATTAATTATTTTGGGAATTTTCGGTTTCTACAATTATTATTTGTTAAGGTAGTACATTGGTCTAACATAATTTTCAAGCCCATTGCATTGAACGGAGACATTTGCTTATTTCCGAAGCGTTTGAAGAATCATAATATATAATAATGTACGTCGTTGTCCAAAGGCTTTTGTAATAAGCGTCGGGTCCGCAAGTAGCTACGTCTTTATGCCAATAAAACGGTTGGTAGCTGTAAGTGTAAAGACTTAAATCATAGAATTTAAATATTATTAACACGCATAGAAAAAACTGACATTATTTTAATGTACGGTGAATGCCGCAGCCATACAATAGCATCATTGCGATGTATGGTCCGCCAGTTTTATTAAATGAGTACGTAAGTTTCAGTGACAACAATTCTGATCAATGTCTTTTAGATAAATATTCAGTATCTGTATGGTATGTGTATGCTGGGTTGCAGTTACAACATGTAAGGGGCCCCAAATTTCGTAGCCCACCCTATGTATTATACTAACCATTTTCTTAAAATTTTAATTATAACGGCAAGTTCCATTCAATTCGATTGAAATTTGTTTATTTATCTATTTTCAATATAAGTGCAGTACAAAAATAAAAAATGGTTACTTGTTAAACGTCAATGTTGAACTATTATGAAAATGCTTTCGCAATCGAGTGAGATCAAAAAGCAGTCCTCGGCCATCATAAAATTGAAACCAAGTAAAAATTTCGATTACGAGTGTAATATAGCAATGATATTGAAACGGTGAATGCGGGGTCCCTGCGGGGCGTCCTGTGCCCATTGTCACAATAAATCGACGAAATGCCGGTAGATGGTTTGTGATGCAGTAATGAAGCAAGTTATTGGACAGAAGACACAATTGAAGCGACGATCATTTCGATTTCATAGCAGTTTGTAATTAAAACCTATGGTGTGGTTCGCAAACACGAATAAGATGTTGCAACTTTGCTTATCTCAGGCTTGCTAACTGAAACTGGATGGCCTCAACAGCCAACTTTTTCAGCCCTCGCAAAAACCAACGCTTTAGCAGGGTCAGCAAGGATAAATTCTTATCTCTAATTAGCGCGTAGGATTAGCGCCGCTCCGTTGCTGTCAAAATGAGGGAAAATGAAACTCTTTCCACCTACGCCTTTATTTTTTATTTAAAAAACAAGGTGCTTGAAGTTTAAACAATTTTAATTCTTGGTTATGTTAAACTATTTGCAATGAATAGAAATATAAAAGAGTAGCATTCACTTCCTTTAAATAAGCATTTTCTATTCTAATGAAAACTTAACGCAAATTATGATGCTGCGTTTTAGAGGTCAAATCAAACGTCAGCCGATAAACAAATGTAAGTTGACGCCAACCCCGGCAATAACTCTGACCAATCTTTGAAGCTATACACGACAAAAATATGATGTGACGTTTTTCCTGTTCAGTGTCTGAACTAAACATAACACTGTTGCCAAACACACGCGTCCGTTTCTACTTTTTAGTAAATTGCCTTATTATTCCAAATATGCCGATACTTGGCATTAAAAAGTTCTGATTAGCGTTTTCTTAATGGTTACAAAAGCAGTTTGTTCACAGATGGACTTCAATGCTACAGGTGTGAATATGGATGGAAATATCATATTTCGGAGATTTATCTGTAAATATACTGAATTTTTTGCAGGAGCTAATAAGCAGATCGCTTTTACGATATTGCAGCTCTCATTTACTTTATGGGTTCATAAGTTATGCAATATATATTGCCTGGGCCACCTGCGATATTTAATATTTCAAGATGTAAATTCGTTCTGAATTTATGAATATGATTAATTCAATCGCGTTAATTACCATATTCTAGTCGGTGATTTTTAAGCCTACCCTTAAGCTAAATGTTTTTATAATATACAAAATTTTATTTCATAATTTCCGTTGTTCCATGTCACCTTTACATAAAACGCTTGAATAAGCAATTTTGAATTTGTAAAATAAGAGACGCAAAAAATTACGAATAGGTGCTAGTAACATTTTTGGAAAATTATTTATTCCTTGCCTTAATTCGATTGCGGCTTTGTTCGGTAAATACAACACTATTTTTTAAATTATAATACTTAACTGAACGTAAGCAACCCACCCAATGCAAATGCAGAAGACAATGACTCGAACCTGTCGCTGGAGTTATTATTGAAAGAATCACAAAAAAGTAGTGCATACAATCAAATCAATGTTAGTCGATACAAAGGACCGCTTGCAAACGGTAGTAACTATTAAATCATGCACAACAGTATATGCCGTGTTAAACCGGCAACAGTACCAAGGCTTCATTTAACGCTTTACTATTTTCGGGTTTTTGTAAGGAAACTTACTTGACTAGGGATATTATCACTTATAATCTCATAAGAGCATTAATTCTTTCCGGTAATTTTTTAGAGTGCACAGAAACAACATATTAATCGGCCCTCGCGTACCGCTCGTGCCGATTACGTTGTTCTGTGCACGATAAGAAAATTACAGGACATGAATTAATGCTAGAATGTAGATTCGGCATGAAAATCGTAGCGACACGGCCATAAAAAGTAAAACTTAAATTTTACTAGAAAATAAAATATCAAGTGATATTAAAACTGTACCATAGTAAGTGGTTAATATGTTAGTGGCACTGTAAGTCTATGTCAAATTAGAGGTTAGCAGGTTAGGTTTTGCGTCATTCTGTGTCAAAACTGACGCAAAACCTAACCTGCTAACCTCGAATTTGACATAGACTTACAGTGTCACCACAGTAACAACAGTGAATGTCAAAACATTTCCACTTATTAATCACAGTTAGGTTAGTCTACTTACAAAAATATCCAAGAAATTTTGTTGTTGTCTTGGTTACGGCTCGTGAACTAATTTTTCTATTGATCTTTAATGAGTGTCGTACGATTTTCACAGAAAACAATTACTTATTATGCCTATTGGTTGAGTTTTTTAAAACTGCGAACAGAAGTATATTTCATTTAATAATAAAAACGGTTCATTACTGCCTTACTGAATGTGACCCACGCACGGTCCTCCAAACGCTCCATTTAAACACACCCTAACAAATCGAGTCCTTGATGCTTCGGTTGATTTGACACTTGAAATTTGAACATTTGAAAATATATTTTTTAGAACTTTTCCTTATTGGCCATCTTTAGCGTGCTTTTAAAACTTTTTTAATGCAATTAAACGTATTAAATAAATCCTACATTTTAAATGTGGCATACGCCGCGGGCAGCAGCTAGTTCCATTAGAAATGACGTTCAGCAAAAGGCACCTCGGCGAAATGTAAACTCTAGCACAAATGAAGAGTAGATAGCTTCACTAAACGGGAAAGTTATCGTTAGTGGTGTCTTCCTGCATTCGTGTTGGTGCTATAAATTGGATTTAGGACAACTAATAAAGCGATGACGTTTTTGTGCCGTCGTAATAATATACATAGGATTACTAGTAATACATTTGAAAAAAATATAGATTGGTTTTGATTTTATTTTGAAATAAATTGTAGGCTACACAAACTTTGAGGTGAATTTAAAAAACATTACAAAACAGCGCATAAAATGCATTATGACGAACTATTGTAGAAATCTACAGTCACGTTTTTCTTTGTTTCCTGTGTTTTATTGTATTACATTTTAATAGCCAAATCTATAAATTAGAAAGTAACTTTTTACTTTTCCACTATTTAATATAGTTCCATCGGGGAGCCTGTAACTCCTAGAAGGCGCGTCTCCAGGTAGTGGAGAGAGAGAGACCTCGTAGATATGAATGCATGATCGACAACAATACGTCTGTCAAGATTTTATGACAGAAGAGAGATGGAGCACCACCAC